>KN834930.1:0-30907 GCA_000827265.1 Collybiopsis luxurians FD-317 M1 | reverse complement strand
AACCCTAACCCTAACCCTAACCCTAACCCCTAACCCCTAACCCTAACCCCTAACCCCTAACCCCTAACCCCTAACCCCTAACCCACCTAACCCCTAACCCTAACCCCTAACCCCTAACCCCTAACCCCTAAGCAAAAGTGTCTGTATTGAGCTGGATTCTAGAGATATGACAAAAATAGGAATAGAGCATACAGAGGGGATATATGACATCATTTTGGTACCCTAACTTCACTCACATGACAGGTCCTTCCAAGTATAAAGAGCAATTAGTATACAGCATAGAAAATAAGAGTGTGTGATTTGTAGGATTAATAGCGTGAGAACTAGCGGAGCAGTGGGGCTGTATTTTATATATAGTAGGGAGATGATGTCATAGATTAGGACAAAAAAGGACCGGTAGCAATTGGTGAAGATTTGATGGATATATATACCAATCAAGTTGGGCCATGGTTCAGGTAACAAGCATGTGCATGTTAGTCAGTGATAAGAGTAGGACGACCAGATGGACATCGAGCCATACAGGTAAGTTTTTCTTTTTTTCCTTTTCGTTTTTTTTGGACTTTGACCCACGCGAACTCAGTAAACCCAGTCGAAGAGCCAGCAAGCGACGCGTAACCACCTCCGGGGGCACCCTTGACCCCGAAGGGGATGCGATGGACGTCGAACCGGCAACCAGGTAAGATTTTTTTTTTGTTTTTTTGTTTTTTGGGTTTTGAACCCAAGTGGATCGTTAGACCAAGTCAACGAGCCCGTGCTCGCCGTTACGCTAGGTCTGAAGACGACTATGACCCCGAGGAGGATCCTGAGAAGGACCCTGAGAAGGACATGTCGGACGTTGAGGCACCTACCAGGTAAGTTCTTTTATTTCGTTTTTTTCGCTTTTGAGGCTTTAAATCCCCGGGATGCCTTAGGCCTACTCGCCGCATAGCCAGCCACCACCAGGACAGGGACGAGGACTTGTACGTGCCGGAGGGGAGCGCCATGGACGATCAACCGTCTACGAGGTGAGTTTTTTTTTTATTCGTTGCTTTTTTTTTCTTTGGGGCTCAATGCTACCCAGTCGTCGTCGCACCCGTAGCAGCACACGCACGTCCACACTCAATCCCTACGCTTCCGGTTCCAGTTCGCCCCCCGCCAAACGAATTCATCACGCCGTGGAACCGAATTCGTTCACCCTCATCAACATCACTCGGCCCGACGGTACTATCGAGCGTCAAGACATTCATTACCACGAGTCGGACACAGAATTCTGGAGCCGCATCGAGGAAATGAAGAAGGTGGTCAACCAGAAAGCGATGGATCAACAGGCCGCTTTCATGGCGTATGCGGCTGCACGCTGGGAGGAGAATCCGACGAAGGGCATTCAGAATCATCAGAAACGACGTGAGCTATTGACCAGTACGTGCTCTTTCTCTTTTTTTTTGTATTTTTCATTGGTTTTTGCATTCTTCTTAGAAACGGCAAATGCACTCCATGATCGTAAACCAAGGCCGGTGGGTGTAGTACCGACCGGCATGCAATTTTGGGATCAGGAAGACTTGGAGAGAAGCAAACGAATCAGCGATTGCTTAAACGGTGAGTTTTTCATTATCTGCGGCACTATTTTTGTTCATCGAATCTTGAGCAGAGGATCCTATGGAGGTCGATAGCGACGAGGATCAAGATATTTCTGGTTAGTATAGCATGAATCGGATTTTGATACATACATTTTGCTATCTTGCGATGAGCCTTGCCTATTCATTTCATTTCATTATCACACGTCCCAGGCTCATTGCTTATTTTTTTGCCCACACATTCGGGCTACCCTTGATTTTTATTTTTGTCTGGTACTGACGCATGAATTTTTTGCTTATACATAATTTCATTATTATTATATATTATAGTTGCACGATCAAGGTCTCTTTCATACTCTGGTGCGTATATTGACTTTGTTGAATCATATTCTCCTGACGCTTCTTCATAGCTGTTGCACAGTCCGCTCTGGCCATGTCTCCTGTGCCAGATGAACTTTCCAAATCATCTGCAGAGTTCCTTCAGCTGGAGGCACTTACATTAGATGGCAGGGTGCTTGAACTGTTGCAACTGCCAGTTTTGCCTTGCACCCCAGCTCTATCTGCAGTACAGGGAGCCTCTCCCATTTTAGCCAAGTTAAATGAAGGTATGAGTGACTCAGTATTCAAAAAACTTTATCTAAAAATCTTTCAACTACTCTGGGACAAAGCCATAAACTCTGCAGCCCCACCGTCTTTATCTGTCTCACCCCCACCTACCTCACCTCTGCAGCAGGAGGAAGTCACACTATCCAGATCTGCTGATGATTGTACTCAATCTCCAGCTACTAATCCCACCTCTCCTCCTCCAAGTAATCTTACACCCCTGAAATCTTCACATATGCCCACTCTGCAAAAATTGGTTCCAGATGATGATCAGGGCTTCAATATTGAAGCATACACTCATTCATGGTCAGAAAAGACACCCAAGAGAAAACATCGTAAACCTCAAAAACAAAATGCAGCTTCCAATTCCAATCTCCCATCTGCACATTCATCTAGTCCTGCCACTTCAACGATGATGTCTTCCAGCAGCTCAGGATCTCCTGCTTCATCCCATATCTCCATACTCTCACCTCCATCACCAACAGAGCTATCTCCTCTCTTAGACCATTCCAGCATTCAAACAAAATTGCGCTTCTGGGTAGACCTCTATCATCAAAAGATAAGCAACAACTTGATGTATACCCAATGGGCCATAGAATTTGCAGTCCAAACTTTGAAGGTACCAGGCATTACACAAACAGAGTGGAAAACATTAATTTCTCACTGGGTGGCTTCAAAGAATGCCCACCCCAGTTTACTCAGTTTAGTTGACCTTCATATGCTTATAGAGTTGGGTAGGTCTCATGGAGTGGATCTTTCTTCTGAGAATATTATCTTTCTTGACCTGCTTTCACCTTTCTTGATAGAGGCAAAGAATGCTGTCTCTGAATATTTATCTCACCAAGACTAATGTGATTGATAATGATAGTTATATTATATGTATTTATATTGTTATATATATTGTACATTTGAATGTGAAGTCAGAAGCAAGAGTCGGAACTCAGAACAAGGAGTCAGAAGTCAGAAGTCGGAAGTCGGAACAAGGAGTCGGAAGTCGGAACAAGGAGTCGGAAGTCGGAACATCAGAAACCTTTGTCATGCTGTGTAGCCCTGGGACCCGCAATTCCCATAAGCTGTGTAGCCACTGGGACCCACTTACGGCTGTAATCCATATAAATATAAGCTCCGCTCACTAGTTTGACAACTTATCATATTTTTCCCCCCCTCTTCTTCATCACATCACACTGCCAAAATACTATTATTATGGAGACAATGTTGGCTAAATGGGAAGGTAAGAGAATGTCTATACTATTGTTACTATATTTTTAATTCATCCGTATCTTGACAGTAAATGATAAAACAAAAGCAGCAAATGCAACTACTGCAGGGGAAACAAGCAAAGTGACACACTCTGCTAGATATCTAGCAATATCAAAGGCTCTAGGTGCATTGCATATATCAGTATCACTGTTTGCTTTCAGTTTTAATAATATAATATATTTATAGAGGAGGCCAAGCAGGAGAAACTGCAGGCCTTGAAGCAGGGAAAAGGCAAGGTAGAAGTGGAAATTAAAGCAGAGGCCAATACTACAGTCAAGATCCTCATTGATTCTCAAGGCAAGGTAGAAGTGAAAGTTGATGGACAAGCAAATATTAATATTAGGAAGGAGAGGGATAATGATGAGGAGATGGATAAAGAAATTGGTAAGAAGGTGAGCAAAGGCAAGGGAAAACAGAAAGAAATTGAAGAAGAAGAGGAAGAGAAAGATGAATTGGATGAAGGTATGGATAGTGAGAATGAATATTGAAGCACTACCAGACACATGAATATATTGAATATATGATATGATGTAGTATGTATATGTGGTAGTTCATATATCACTGATCTGATATTAACTAGTCCAAGCCTGAAAGCTCAAAGTCAGATGCAGAAAGGCAGAGGCCAGAAGCCAGAAGCCAGAAGTCAGAAGCCAGAAGTCAGAAGTCAGAAGCCAGAAGTCAGAAGTCAGAAGTCAGAAGTCAGAAGTCAGAAGTCAGAAGTCAGAAGTCAGAAGGCTGACAGCTGTGGGAATATTTTTGACAGTTGTTCCTGCTGGTACTATTTTGCCTCTCCTGCTCTCAAATTATAATTATATTGCACAAAAACTATATGAATGTAATCCCCTAAGTGATGGCTACCTGCTGATACTAATTTTGACCCTGTTATTTTTTCCTCATTTAGTCAGATCACTGCTCAGAAGGGAGTAATAAAGTAGGAGGGAGGTCCTGGTTGGAAAGGTGAGCGAAGACGCAGATGACACGGATGATGTTGAAAGAAAAGTCATGGCGTGGTATTGGCGGTTACCCACGCTGATGATACAATGAGCCGTGGAGTGTTTCGCAAGTGCTTGATCCGAATTGATACTAGTCCGAACGAAGGGCGAACGAGGGGGAGAGTACGCACGGGTAATCTTGCAGCTCGCACGTCTGGCTGGACATGGATGGTTGGAGCATCGGGTACACATGCAAAGGAACAGAAGGGAATAAGAAAAGAAGAGAAGGAGGAGGAGGAATCAGCAAACTAAAAGTAAGAGCTGCGAAATGATATCTTACCTTGGACTTTTGAGCGTAAATTCCGTCTCATTCCAAGGGTTGTACGGGAAGACTTATAGGCCGAGTTTACGAGTCGATTTTAATCTCGATACAGCGACATAATCCAGGCGAGCGTTGGTTCCGTATACGCCGTAACTGTTCTGAGATTTGTACCAGTATAGACAGGATGTCGTCGCAAACTAAGCGTGTCTCGTGAGGAATCGGGGCAGAGTGAAGGAAACCAATAGTATATTGACTATAGGAAGTATTCATACACTCGTATATAGAGAGAACACGCCCAAAGAACCTGCGCACAAAGAAAGAAATTAGTTTAATACAAAAGTTCCACAGAATTCGAAGGAACACACCTTATGCCGGATCCTCAAATTGCCCTCTCCATTCCCATGAGGCTCATGCTACGCGGTTCCTACCCTTTAATCGTGAGATGGCCTTGATTTGAAGGCGTTTACGCGGACGCGTGCTGGAACGGAATACGGTTTGGGGATTGCTTAGGTCGGCTGGTGTGAGTAGACCATTAGAAGGGTTGAAATTCAGATATTTGCACTGTATATATCCGTTATGAAGGGATCCGGTAATTAACGAAGGTGAATTGAATGGAAATGAGAAAGCGTCGAGGTGGTTGGAGAAAGAGTTTGCGGGCCGCCGCCACCGAAATTCATTTTCCCATATAGACACTCGCGGGCGTCAATTTTCATCTTTCTCTTAACCGTCGTCTCTCTTCAAAGCCACACCTTCCAACGAAGGTTCATGTAGAATTGTCAAGACATGCTAGATGATCGCTGGACGCCGGGTGGTCAGCAGTAAGTCCACCACTACCTTTTTTTACATTTCTCAAAAGTTCCTCACAGCGGCACATCCTAGTCCCTTCGCCACTTCACCCACTGTCCTCTGTTCGAATTTCCTTGCCCATCCCAACTTAGATACTCTAATTTGGCATATTCAGGGCTGAGTCGGAATGATTATCGGGTCTCGCGCCATTGTAAAACTGTATCGAAATAAGGTGGTGAGCGTTGAAGACACTGGGTGTCAACTTTATTCAGTCCGTGGTGTTGACCTTGGATCCCGCTCTTCGAGTTGGCAAAGATCCATCGCGGGCACGTCCATTAGGCTCTCCTCGCCTCTCGATACTTTAGATATGAACACTCTTCACTCGTACATTTTGTCGTTGACTGAATATGGCACGGTAGAACTGGCCCTGCCAATGATTTGAATGAGAAGGGCATTCATATCTTTAAAAATCTTCCGTCGGTCGGCTCAGATTTGGTAAGTCTGTTCCCTGATATCGTTGTCACTGTAATACTGATCATCTAATGCATACTTCAGCAAAAGTATCTCGGCGTGTCTGTGAGGGAAGGAAAACATTGTTCGATAAGTAGCAGTAATGTCGCCCAGTAGATAACGGTAACGACCTGGATACACTGCTCCTCATCCTCCAGAACCGCCGGCGCGTCATCCAGGTGGAGACAGACACCCTCGACATTACTTACACTCTCTATTCTACATGTACACCTTTGCACGTAGCCACTAGCGGTATGTTAAGTTATTTTTTCTGCATTTCAAGCACTGTCACAGACATACCAGCTGCATATAGGGGATCACCTGGAAGTATCATAACGAGAAAGATAGAAATTCGGGCACACAATTTGATGGACATGGCAGTGTAGGATGGGACTCATGCATGCCCAGCAGAAGCATGTATAGGAGACGACATCGAGCGACGAATAACCGGGGGCAGAGTTGAGAGTTGTCGTTCAGCGTTGGAATTGCGAGAGTGTGTGAGTTTGGGTAAGGCGAGTAGATTATAAGATCAACTCCAATTGCTATCGCCATATAAGCTCGAAGATATAGATGCGCCATCAACAAAAATGAGCCTTGATTCCGGCGGAGTACTGTGTCTGATACAATCTCCTACCATACCGAAAATTCTAACCTTTCGTCCAACCTTCGAGTTACGAACTTACCCTATGCATATCAGCCTTTTCCCATTGCATCTCCCGGTCCAATGTCATCGCAAAACCTCTCCTCGTTCGAGTCCGGTCCATGTTTCCGTGTACGTCTCTTTTCCACGCGGCTCGTACAGCCAGTCCTAAAAAGAAGGGAGAATTGTATAGCCGCGAGAACTTATGCACTAACATGATACCTACCGTTATACACAGACGCCGGAATATTAAGCATCCTCCAAACCTAGATCCATCCTAAAGTACAAAATCCGAGTCCAAAACCCTGCGAGGTGGCCGATGAAGAGAATAATTTGATTATTAAACTAAAGTTGCGAGTTTACACTGCAAACATAGAGAGCACGCGAAAGTTTGAACCCGGAGAATAGCACGTAGGTCGACTATAGATGACGGTAGGAAGAGAAATCGGTAAAATACACGTTAGGCGCGCATTTGACCGACGTCCCTTGAGCGCCTAACGGTTCATCCTCTTTCTTCTTAAACACCCACATCGGCTTATCTTCTTCGAGACCCTGCCACGAATCCAGCCTTTTCTCTTACTTCTCACTCTCCTATCGCGACTCCGATGATTCAAACACGCCCTTGGACCTCAAATCTCAGGAAATGAAATGACGAAGAGACTGGTACAAGAGTAAAAAACCAGCCGCGTACAATTTCGCAAACGAACGCCAATAACAGTTTGGAAGCGTAGAAATATGCAGGAACTATTGATTGATACTGAGGAGCATGAGAAATGGGCGTAAGGTATGTTCAAATCAAATTCGTTTGACTTCGTTTCACTAATTTCTGTCTTTTTCTTAAACAGATTGTGTTCATGTATTTCTTACATACAAATGTACGAATATCTGTAGATTTAATTTCGAACTCGTTCCTCTTATTCAAGCTCGAAATTTTGTGAACTAACCGCTCTAAGGCTACACTTTCACTCTCGCCGTTTCGTGCGCATGCACGCGTAACCGTGTCGTCAGAGAAAGAGTACGCGGTCTCCGAGGCTCATGGTCGTGTTACCGTCTTTTGGATCCTTGAAATCTAATGGCGACTAGCGTGTTGCAGAAGAATCCGAGGTAAGGCTGATCGAATTATTCCCTTCCTTTAACCATCTTCCCGCTGTATCAGGTTCTACTCGCAGGTTTGTACGCAACAGCTCCATTATCAGTCCTATCTCGGATGCGCAAACTCTAGGACGACTTTGCCTCATCACCCTCGTTGCCCTTTTCCGTCAGAATTCCAATTTACGCCTTGGAAAGGAAAGCTCATGTTGAACCGATTGCAAAACTTACGCGGCGCTACCATCGGTGGACCACAGAGATAGCGGAAGAGTATACAATTCCGCCTGCGGCTACGTATACGTCTTCGACGGAAGGTTTGCGTGCAATTAAGGGGCAGGGGAACATTTGAGGAACGGGGGTATGTTCATTCCAATTTTGTTTGATTCTTTTCTCGAACTGATTCCATCGTCTTCGCATACAGTTTCTACCTACTTTACTGTGTACGAGCGTCTGGATAATCCGTAATTTCAATCCCAAATCGCATCCTTCGCTTGAGATAAGCTCAAGACTCTGCTAGATGTGCCTGCCGTCCAGGTATCTATCTTCGATTCTGACCGTCCAGTTCTAGTTAGTACCCCGATTACTCGAATCAGTCCGACACGACACGCTGAGCTGTTTTACTCACAGATGAACTCTTCGGTGTGCACGGTAAGCTAACATTTAATCGAACTGCACGTTGAAGAGAGAGCAGGCAACGCTCGAAAGTCCGACCGACAGTATTCAGATCCGGAGACTCCACGACGATGGAAGGCAACTAAACGACATGGGTATAGAAATCCGAGGTAAGATGAGCCTTCGTCCCTCTTGCTACCATTTTACTAATTTCCACCTGCTCTCCTTCTCCATCTCCCTCCTCAAACTCGTAGGTTGGTGAAAAAGGACCGTCAAATCTGTTTCAGACGCATGAGCTACATGGCGGCCCCCACACACGCGCTTTCGCCTCATTCACCGTTTCTGTCGGACCTGAAACACGCTTGAGTAATTCGGCTCAAGACATTTTTCGGGTCAAACGGTCATCAGCGTGGGTATCCATCGATGCCACGCCTTGCGCTCCGCCATCATCCACGCCTCTCTCTTCCAGCCTTCTCTTTCTTCGCCCGCGTCCCTTGCTCTTTTCTTCAGCCTTGGTAGTTGTCGAGGTCGACTCCTCCTTCCACATCGTCGCCAACCGTTGATTTCGGAACTTTTCACGCCTCAAGTCTCTCCCCGCATTTTTACTAGGGGATTCCGAACGTTTGGCCGACGTTTATACTGAGAGGAGAAGAGGGGAAGAAGAAAGGTTTGAGGAATGGAAAGGCAAGAAAGACCCCACACTCCGTGGAGTCGACGTGGACCAGAAGAAAGGAGTACTCTTTTCGTGTCATCCAGCGGTATACGAAGCTCAACGGCTTCCGTTGCCTTGGCTATCCGTTTGGGTATTCGACCAATCCGTACGGCTTTCGTATTTGAGCCTAAAAATGAAAGGTACGAGTCAACTTTCGATTCTTAGAAACATCCTAACTGAAAACTCGTTCCAGAGCTTCTTACGTTCTCTCCTCGTACGGTACTTTTGGTATCACATCCAGGCGCTCGGATGCATATTTGTTTCCTCAGTCATATCGGAACGTAGCCGTTCAGTTCCTGGACGTCTCTGATTTCTGTTTGACTACCGTCTACGGCTACATGCCTCCTCACTCTACCCGCGTATCTCATGAAGAATGATGCACCAAACTGGACAAATTACACCTCCTCAAGCTCTGGTTGTTTCGTATCTCCCTCCCCTCGATACCCTCACTCGTTCATGGACAACCGTCTTCGCTCGTGCTTGTCAGCCCCAACCTCACCTAGAACCTGGCTAACGGTCGTTCGCATACGCTGAAGACCGTCTGTGCTGCATGCGACGTTTACGAACGGATTCTCTCGTTTACATGAGTGCTTGCTTGCTCCTCGGAACCCGAATTCAAGGTCTTTCTCCATATCGATCGAGTTCTACAGCACCCAGGATCTTAAGTGCTGAGTCTGTAGAAACTGTGTACACCACTGGTTGCGCCGCAAGATCGATTTCGGCCATACGCTGGTTAGGCGAAGACTATAGTCATTTTTTCTCAGCCTTGTCTCTACTCTATGCTCGCAACTCGAACACAATGACGACATACGCCTCCGTGTTGCGCAGGGTATGCCTATAAACTTGTTGAGAGGTTCTTGGTGCAAGGTATGCTGAAACTGTACTCGGTTAATACGGTGCTCTGAGCCTTCCTATTCCTTCCTTCCAGCCGAATTTAACCTCTCGCTACCTCACCCTTCATCTCGTCGTCATCGCTACTTAATTTATTTCGCTATATTCTCAGAATGTAGCCCAATTCGCTCCCGTCGAACTTGCCAATCCGTTCCACTGCGAAAGCTCATGGAGGAACGATAGTTTAGAACGCGAGGAGCTGAATAACGAGACAAATAGAGGCCCGACCGCTAGACTCTGTTCCGTAGGCTCATTATCTGGACCTTACATCTCCGAGGTATGAACGCAAGTTACTTTTAATACGGCTTGCGAGACTTACCATATCCCTAAAGGGTTCGGTGGTAGAGAACATCATTAACGGGATCGGAACGAGTCACTCAGTGAATCGAAGATCCTCGACAGTCGTTGCGCTCCGCAGCTTATTTTTTTGCCTCTGTTCTTTCTCTGCTTGCTTTCCTGTATACGATTTCTGATACCTGGTTGATAGTTTGACAATATATTCATGTGTATGCCTTCCGTTAATTGGCATATTATATCTTTTTCTCAAAATCTTCTCCGGCTGGAGTCGGTTATATATATATTCGCCATTTACTCCTGGTTTGCTTTACGACCCAATGAAGATTGGGTGCCGTCTCTCGATTATGAAGACGATATAAGGGAGTACAAACTCGTCCAGAAATACGGCGAATTTCTACAAGGAATCAACTCATTGGATGCTTTAGAACTTATCTCAGGTGAACCCGGCCCACTTCCTTTACCGAGAGGATTGATGAATTAGTCGTTGGGAAAAACGGTACTACGGTATTTGGGTAGTAAGTAGCATCTTACCTACTACGGCCTTACTGCTCAAGTTGGTCAAGAAGATTACTAAAATAGAATTTCTAGTCGCCATCTCCAAAAGCTTTGATTACAGAAAAATAAATCAGGAATTCTGACTCGAGATGGAAGCTTCCAGATTGATGTTACGTGTAATAATGGTAGCCGACTGAAAACCTAATCGATGGATGAGAAGATTTCACTTGGATTGGACGTACACGTTTGTAAATGAAATACAAGTATGGATATTTGAGTGATCCGCATCGTCTGAGAGCTACAGCATTTCCAAAAATAATTACTGATTGTTCGCTTCTAGTCAAAAGTGTCGCGTGCAGCGAGCGTACAGTATTCATAGTCTCTAATGGAGAATCAATTGTGTTAACCGCTCAAGAGGTACAAAGGTGAAAGGCATTCACTTATTTCAAGTCCTACCGACCGACATTGTTTCCATGCCTGCTCTAAAAGATTGCCTGGCTTTCTTCAAGGAACAGTCTTTAAAAATCCGGGGCGTATTAACTATATGGAATTGTTTTTTAGCAGCAGATTTGTCTAGTCGTTCCACCCGAAACGACCGAGAAGTGATATATATATAAATGATGGCGTTGTGTAAGTTATTCGAGTTTTGTAATGAGGGTCGCTTGGATCTTCACCACCTGGAACATGCCGGATCGTACCAGCATTACCCTATTTCAACCACCAACGTACATCTCAAGTGATTCTACCTCCGACTCCTCCTCAAGTGGAATAATCAAAATTGTAACGTCCATTTTTTTCCCCCTCAAACCGTTCACTAAGAAAAAAAAAACAGTTCATTGCTTTCCTCGAGGCAACGCAATGGACTCCTTTGGCCCGTACCCGTCCCTCTTAAATCCTGGTTATTACAATCCTGCAGGATATATTTTTCCCTCTACTGAACCGCTTTTTCCGCCGCAAGAATGGTCCCCGTCTCGCTACACCCAAAATTTTCACCATAGTCTTCCGGTAGCACCCAATGCAAACAAGTACCAGCTATACGAGAAGGAGTCTCCAGCCGGAATCAACCCCGATATCTCTCCTCGCTGGTCAGCCGTACGCGCACAGAATTTTTGTTCTCGCTGGGACCTCAGTGCTCATCATCTCGTTCCTGTATCACACATATTGCCAACCACTCATCATTATGAAGCGCACGAAGATACGAACATCACCGCATCGCCATGTACTTTCAGTCTTGAACAAGACTTTAATATTCAGTCCTCTGTACCTCGTTCTTCAACGGTGTCCCCAAAGGAGCTGGTCGATGTGGAGGTTCAGCAAGATTGGCAGAGCTTCCATAGATTACTGGAAAGTCGAGGGGAAGGTGGCGGGATAAATCTCAATGATCAGAATTGCCATTCAGTTGCAGATAACGAGTCTAGATCTTCCTGTAATGATTTTGATCTCTCGGACTATCCTGCCTCGCCACTCATAGAACCGCAGACCGACAAGCTTCATCCTCAGCTACTAGCTCCCCAGACGGCTTCTCGAAAATCTGCGCATCGAACGGTTGGCTCTGCCGCAATTGTCAGCGCTTCACGAAAGCGTCGCGGAGTCGATGAAAAAACTGGAATCGCTCGAGTATCTCGTTTCAGCTTCTCTGAACCGAGGTGCGTAGAGCTTGGTATTGGCTTCACTTCTAAACAAACTTACGACGGTACGAGATCAATACCGCTCACTCTGCGTTAACGATTTGACTGAATACAAATTTCTTCTAAAGATCACAATCGTCAGCGCACTGGCGAGAAGCCGTTCCATTGTACAATGTGCTATAGCGTAAAAGCGTCTTCACCAACAAGAGCGATCTTCGCAGGCATCAACTTAAGAGCAAGAAATGCAAAAAGCTCGCGGCCCTGTTTTCAGCTATGACGTAAGACGTACAATAGACTCAATAGACAGCTTACGAACAGCACTGCGCTTATATTTTTCAGATTTCTTGCTTCACAATACTCACTGCTCAAGTTTTGACTACGAGGCTCAGTCTCTTGGGAAGTAGTATAATACAAGTTACCTATATCAATCTTACCGCCGTGTAACCCGGCATCTAATGCTGCAACACTTGATATATATGAATTTGTATATAGCTCCTGTATATACTGAACCGGTCATATAATTGACAATTGTAACTGTTTCCTCATTCAGGAATGATAACGCCAGTTTTGACCTTTCAGTCAAGCGACCTATCCTATGGAGGCAAGATTCCCATTCACCAGTGCCAATTTAGAGCATTATCTTTACATGTCCGTTTCTCTTCAACTTGAGTCTGCCTTACATATATATTTATATGTTTTGTATTATCAGTCGAACGCGAAGTGAGACGAGACAATATAGCAATGTACGTAGAAGGATAAGAAATTTGATAGATAAATCACCGTTATCACACTAGGCAGTGAAGCGTTAGACATTCAAGTAAGGACAGATGACGGGTTACACGCCCACCCAAGATACGTTGCTCCTGCGCAACTCCAGTGGAATCTGGTGCTTGAGCTATTTCCCGTTCTTCAAAGTTCGGAATATGTTGCATAGTCGAATAAACCTCATCCACAACAGATACTTTCAATTTAACTATGAGAATGACAGATATTGGGTAAAATCCCTGGCAAGATAAGTTATGAATTTCATACTGGGCATAGATAATTCAGACCGGCGTACATTTAACATTTCTAGGAAATTTGCCAAGACAGATGCAGTGATATCAATTGGAGAGTGTGGTTCAGTGTGAAGATCCAGCAATTGAAGTATGGAAAACAACAGCTAAATTAGAATTAGAGATCGGAGAAGGTGCATTCACTGAATCTTGGTAAAACGTCGCACCTGAATCATGCAATACAACAATCCAGATTCAGCCCAAAGAAGCAGTACTTGTTGCGGCGCAGTTAATCTATATCCCAGCTGCCATAAATTTAATTGATATTGCCTAATAGAAAGGGAAGTAGGGAGAGAGAAGAGAAGGGCAGGGGAGAGGTGAGGAAACAAAGAAGAAGTGCAGGAGGACAATGGGACAGACAAGACTTAGTCACTTGAGTAATGTCACAGTGTATGCTTTGAGCCCTTACCATGCTTTCCATATGATCAGAGCAGTTGTCACAAAGTTGACAGAAAAACTGAAAAACACTGCCAACACGTCCCAGTTTAGAGCAAACAGGTGTGTATCTTGAGTGACACTCTGTTCATCAAAGACCAGGTCGTAAATTTGAATACCTGGCATTTATTCACAAACATTGAGACACAACATAAAAAAAAAAGGAAGCGCACAAACTGGAATTTGCAAGAAACATCAGACCCAGAAAGGCATGCACATATTTGTGACCAAACCAAATGACCCATGCCCTCCATATTACAATGGAATCGCTCAGAATAAGCTACAGAATCCAAGTGAATATGAATATTCTGTGCAATGCTTTACATTAAAGTACTCACAAGGAAAGTGAATGGCCACGCTGTAATTCTAACCAAGGTAAATACAATCTGGTCCGTGGAAATATCCAACTGCGAAGCGTCTGGATTCAGATGGGGGGCTTGAATGAGAATGACCACACAATTCCCGATGTTATAAAGAGTCAAGGCAATCAGTATCATTGAAACGGTAATCCGCCATAGTAAATAGAATTTGCTGTTTGACCCCTGGGGGTTCGTCCTAAAGCGGGAATCGACGCTGTCAGCTTTATAAGTTAGGTATAGGTGTTGAACTCCTGGACCTGAACAAAACGTGCATAGCGATGCACGCTATGAGCAGAAAAATACCTGTAAACACGTGCAGAATTTAGAGTCCAGTGATGATACAATTTGAGCCTTCCATGATCCCTCACCGTGGAAGACACTTGCGCAGATCGTCTTTGAAATATAATAGTAGATGCTTGTGCCCTTTTCCAACACAAGGGCAATCTCCTCTGGTGTCATAGTTGAATACTGGGAGGAAGGTTCCTTTGTTGTTTGCCTTAAGGGCTCTTTGTATTTATCGCAAACATGGTGGTCATATCTAGTGCCAATGAATGTGATTGAAATGCAATTCGGAATACTTGAACTTTGAGCTGATTGATTGTTCAACAAATGTTTTCCTCCGACAGAATACAAGATGTCGGAAGAGGTGATTTTGATTTGATTGACTGTTCAGCAGATGTTTTCCCTTGACAGAACGCAGGGTATCGGAGGAACCTGCGATACTGATAGCGACTCGAATAGTGGTGAGCAAGCAAACAACACGACTTCCTCGAGCAGTATATCACTCTAAGCCTGGAATTGGTCGTTGTAACTACCCACTTCAAGGGGCTGGGGGCGATATTAACCTTAATTATTCGGTACTTCAGTGGCCGTTCCGGAGAGATCTTCGTAACCATTCTCTCTGTTGATCGGCTGTTCAGGCTAACCGTTCGATTGTCTTGAGATTCCTTCACGCACAATACAGTCAGTGGCAGAGAAACAGAGAACAAGGGTGTTAAAGCCTCGATAGAATGAACCAAAGAACATATGGTAGGGTATAGAATTAGCTGTGAAAAAGGCTAGCCTATAGATATCATTGGTGGTGAAAATCAGAACTATACGAACCCATGACGATCCAGAGCAAAAGAGAAATCCACGGTGTTAGACATGACCACCAGAAACTCGCTGCACTTCCTTATTCACTTCTCTCTTCTATTGTCTTCCTCCGTTCTCCTTATTCATGTCTTTAGCTCCCACATTCAATAGGAACTAGATTCAGATCCATATGGGTAAGTACAAAGTCCAGCTAGAAGAATGAGTATAGCTATATGTGTATAAGGTACCTCATTAAATCGGTAATCCGTACCTGACAAAACTAAAAGATCCGGGCGTAGTGACCTCTCTCCCTCAATCCCAACACCTTCTCCCCCGTCTCGTAACACAAGAGATTATCTCGCATCGGGACCGTGCCGTCCAGCCATCCATCTATTGACTCCGATCCTCTTCTTCAATACAACTCAACCGCAAAAGCTTGCGGAAGCCCTTTCACCTGCTCCAACACCGCATCCTTGAATGTTCCAAACCCATCTTTACACCACGCACATCCATTCGCTCCCATGATAGCTTCGAGCTGCAAGAGCGTCTGGTCAAGCCGTTCCGGGAACAGTGAGCTAGGCTTTGCCATGGCTCCATCAATGAATGGCTTTAACCTTCGGCTGACTTGCAGTTCAGGAACCTTGAAACACGGGTAGTTTTGATTCTGATCGTGCTCAAGGCTGGTCTCGAGGATGAGCGAGAAACACTTGAGGAGGACTTTTGTCCATTTGTCGCGGAACAAACACTGATATTATGAGTTCGGGAATGAGATGAGGATAAGAAACGTTCAAAATGGTACGCACAAATTCACCGAATGCGCTTGGCGGCAAAAGGTTAATCACCTCCTCAAGTTCCATGTCCAGAAGCGCTGGTGTTAGGTCCACTAGCATCTTCTCTTTCCGGTACTTAATCGCAAATTGTATCAACTCTGGAGAATGAAAGAGTGTGTGTTTCCTTAAAGCCTAGTCAATTCAATAACTTTTGCAAAAACCCAGAATTGAACGCACCGAAGGCAAAATGAACAATGACTCATTGCATAATATATTCCATACTTCTCCGCCGCCTCCGCTACTTTCAATAATGCATTGAACTCGAGCCTCTCTAAGTCTGTTTCATAATCCGGATACAAAAACTCGAACAAAATTTCCAAAACTTCCGCTGGCTCCGTAGCGGAAATGTAGTCGTCCTCCGCATTTTGTGATGGAAACCGAAGTAGAGCTCCAGCAGTTACTTGAATATTCGTCTTGTGTAGCCGAAATAGTACATTATCTGAAGAGACGACCGTGACCTCTGCATCCTGGGCATTGACTGCGAATCGAATAAATTAAAATTTTAACAAACTGAATAGACATTAAAACATCATCTTTACATCGAGGGGAAGTATTGGGTGGTGACGGAGGAGCAAATTGGGCGTACAATATTTCCTCATTCTCCTGTTTGGAATTTGGAAACTCCTGAAATCGACTATCATGCATCTCCTGCATGAAGTCAAAATACGATGTCGGCCGTGGAGGCGGGAGGGGTTTGATGGGAAGAGGCAGAGACATTAAAGACCTGAGTCGACAATTATAGAACGAGTTTGTATGCCGGTTGTCGTTGGGTAAGATGAGTTGAATGAGTGAAGCCGCTGTTCAATGGATTCAAAACGTCAGTGCGATTTCACATCGCTGTCCGATGCGGAACGCGCCTCGGCTGCTTCGCCGAAGCACGTAGCTTTCGTATATGAACCCGGAACACAGTCGTAGCCGTTGTTGAGTAACGTTAAGTCGTAATAATATGCCCTGAAATTTGTAGATCTTGTGCCTTTCGCTGGATATACGCCTGTGCACTGACGATTATAAAGGCTAGAACCAGAAAAAAAAATATCATAAAACTAAGATTGCCTTGGCATATGTATGTGAGGTCATATAGTACTCTAAGTACGAATAATAAGAATATAATAAGTTATACCATCTGCGCTGAAGACAGATTTGTCCTAAAGATACTGTCCCGAACTAAAGCACAACGTATTATCTGAGCGACCAACTTGAGGCTAACAAATTGACTCCACTCACCAGATTGAAGGGTGGCAGCAGTAGCTTTCGTATCCTATCGAATCTCCAAAGTTAGCGAGAAAAACCGAATGAAACGAGCAGGGAAGTACCGTAACGGATGTTGTATATATGTAAGTCGTCCGTTTCTCGATTGAGTACTTAATAGCAATGTTCCGGAACCTTTCCTTGATGTCTTTGACCGCAGTGAGACCCCTTTGAATCGGAATACATCGGGCAAAAAACTCACACTTCACTACCGGTGTAATGTCATTAGGTCTATCCCCATATTCTCGAACATATCGAGCAAACCGAGTTCCGCTTTTCAGCTTGCGTTTCAAGATGTCACATTTATTTAAGAAACAGATCATGGTCGTTTTCTGAAGGAGTTTTGACGAAATGATAGCCTTCCAAAGTGCTACCGAATCATTAAGACGATTTATGGAAGAGTCTTCCAGTAAGACCTCGTCAAAGCAGGATACAGCTATTTGGAAAGTGAGCTTGAAAGCTGAGGAAGACTGATGCTGGCTACATACGCGCAACTGTGATGCAAGATTTTTATCCTTCAATCGGACGATATTTGAATAGGACGCAGGCGACTTACGAAAGATGATTGCATTGACATCTTCAAAGAACGGTATCCATGCTCGGCGCTGAAAGAGAGTTCCGTCGGGATATGCTAGATACACTCAAATTATCCATACCATGGTTCTCGACCCTCCCACGTCGTACAGAATCCATTCCCGCCCGGAGGGTCCATTCTTATTAAAAGCTGACAGTTCATATTAGCCGGGGAGCGACAGACACGGGACTGAAACGTTACTGTTAGACTGATCGACCACATTTATCCGGTATTCCTGAACTCCCAGTGTTCTTAATCGAGAACGCACAACGTCGTCGTCAGACGGAATATATGAAGTCGATGCGATTCGGTCGATATCGTTCAGGAAGCTAGGAATGACAGCAACGGGTATCAGATAGGAGATAGTGAGATGAGAAAGAAAATAAGGTAACATACAATCCTGCGTTGTTTTCCATTTCGATTCCACGTTTCTTTAGAACGCTCCTCATAGTTTGATTCTGCCATAACAATTTCATGTCCTCTCTGCATGCAGCTAAGGTTTCCACAACATCCACATCCATCGCATCCGGTCCACCCTTCGTGTCCATACCGATATTGTGCTCTGACAGACTTCTCTTCCGATTAGACGAAAGAAGTTCTCGCCACCTTAGACCCCGAACGACCATTTCATCTCCTTGGATCCTTTTCTGCCTGCTCTTCCGTAATCGAACAAAATATTTAGCGTCGGGAGCTTCCGTTGAATAAATTTCCTGTCCTGAATCACTGGAAGATCCCGGTGATTCTTCCATGCTCTTGATTTCTTCCGTTCCAGCACCAAGCTTGAATCTAAGAACCATCTCTACCCGGCGTAAAGGCGCAAGCCGAAGACGGAACGTTTGAAGATATTGTAACTCCTCCGGAGAGAATTCACTGACGTTCGAATCATTATCGTTGGCAGTCATATCAATTGATCCCCTGGATGCAAGAGAATCGATGTCGTCGAGTTCCGATGCCGATAGTGAGTCTCCATTAATTTCTGCTTGTAAGGCATTCAGGATTGAGGCGATACACCGCACAAGGTTCAATTGAATGACAGCTCTCCACGATGCCTTTTCAGCCTCCCACTCATCCCGGGCGTACGCGAGGCGGAAATCTAGGCACGTAACATCCCACATTAGCGAGCTCCAATCGAAAGAGATGAATAACGCACTCTTGAGTGTTGTAGATTTTCCTAACATTCGAAAACTCGCGTCATTCATGAGCACTCGATAAGCAAGTAGCACTTACCACTCTCGGACTGGCCCAGAAGTAGAATCTTCATCAAATCCTTCTGCTTCTGCAATACTTTGCTATCCTGCTTGATTTGCTCGTCTATAGCATCACTAACGAGCTTCTCCCTCGCTTCTCTCGTTTTCCTACTGGCCCGCTCCGAAGGTGTTTCGTTGGACGGCGGTCGAACAAGCTCTTCAAAAGGGTCCAGACCGCCACTAGCCAGCGCCATAGCTACTGATGGAAAGAGAAGAACACGACCGAGCGCGATGGGGAAAAGGAAAGGCGGCGAGGTTTCAAAAACCTCGTGCCAGCTCTGTGGAATATATATGCCTGTCAAAGAGGCATTAGGGTTGCTTATGAGCAAGTGTCAGCGGCAGTTGATTGAAAATGAGGGAGCCGTACAATGATATTGAAGTATTCACCCTTTCGAGTGGGGATATCACATCAAATGATATTTCCTGAAAGATGGGGAGGACGAATGCACTGACCTATCTCCGCAATACATTCACGCGACACATGCAACATCCGGCCCCCCGGCGACAACTGACGGTAATGACTAGGAACCCGTTAGCGTTTGGCGAGAATATCCCATAATCTCCAGTCTAAAGGTTGATATTTCGCGAGCTCTCAGCTACACTGGTTAGCTGCTTCAAGGATCATCACGGCCGTAGCTACTTAGCTGGATCAAACTTTCAGTGCGTGGAAATTTTAATCTTTGTGGCATTCCTTAGAGGGATATATGAAATCAATGCCCTCCTTGCTCGGCGAACAGCTTGAAAGAATGCGATGATAAAGCGAAACGAGCCGTCATGTGCTGGACATCACTGACCTGATGGGCTGTATGCGAAATCTCCTGGTGAGTCGCTTAAGGAAATTTCATCAGATTCGACAAGAAGAGCTACCGTACGATCATCGGGACTCTCCAGAAATATCGAGAAGAGTTTGCAAGTCAATTGCTCACTTAAAGAAACCAGGATGGTGTGGATGCTAGCGGGTGCACCGTGATACTGGAAATAAAACAGCTCAGTTCATAGGGAACAGAGGAAGGACGAAGTGGAAGTGAATGGTGATTATGGATAGCCAGAAGCCTCACAAGCCGACTCTAATACTTCCAATTTCTCACTGGTTGGCCTTGAACTCGACGATCATGTTCGAAAAAAAGAAAAGGACCAGCTACCAGCAACCGCAAAGGTTCCCAGATTACCCAGTCCTAGTCATCAAATCGCGGGAGCAAGCCAAACACAATCATGCCTTTTCATCAAGATCAGCGCCTGATTCCTGTTCTGTGCATTTTGCGCCAACTGAGGAACCAAATGAGTTGCTAGTGGCTATGAATGCGCTGATACGCACACCAGATTAACGGTTGTGTAAAAAACTCGAACGAGGTCTCGAACAGGTCCCCTGCCACGTCCATCGCGCCCATCCGAATGATTCAACATGACTCTCACGACTCCGGCGCGATACAACCACATGAGTGAGAAACATCCTCATTCACGGAGAGAGACCTCCGCTTACTCATACAGCATATCGAATCTGGAATAAATGTTTTAATCAAAATGATGCCAAAATGAGTGAAGAGCGAAAGCTCTAGCTAAATCTGGCGTCGAGATCAAATCCCTTCGAGAATGAGAAGGAAAGTTGCCCTCGTCGGCGCTGCTGTGCATTCAGCCGCAGTACCGTAACCAAGTGTTCAAATATGCCCCTTTCCGCGTAAGTTTCCAGCTATGCCATTCCTCACAACTGATACTCGAGAGGGGTCCCTAGTTTCTCCAAGAACTTAAGGCAGACATGAAATGCAAGTCGTGGCGCATAGACCAGACAGAAACTCTGAAGGGACCGTAAACAATCTTGTTTACCAACAGCGGCCAATACGAGTTGAAAGAGAATTACGGGCATCACGGTGGATAGCATCATAATGAGGCTGCTCACCTCAATCATCATTATGCGACCCGTTCGATTACGATTCCCGAATTTCCAGAATGCGCCTAAGTCATCTCCGTTCTAGGTTACCAGCTTCTAAGTCAATGTAGGAATACTGTGGGCTTTTGCGAAGCTGCTTTCGTTCGTTTCTAGACAATGAAAGCCGATAGAGGAAAAAGGTCATGAATACAGCTGAGGATAGACATAAGAGAGAAGCCTTAGGTCGAGCAGCACACCAAGTCGATTTCAGTTCTTAAAGTTTGAAGAAAGCCGATGTTACTAGCATTAGAGCTACATCCGCAATGATTATAAAAAAGACTGAGAAACATGCCAAAGACGTTACCGTACCCCTACCCTTTGTCACTTTTTCTTTGGAGCGGATCAGGACCTCAGGTTAACCTATTGCGAAAGATTTGAAGTGTTGAACGGCGTCCACGTATCCCGATCATGAAAGATTTCGCAAACACAGGTGAGCTCTCGTCGTATGGCTCCCGCTGTTGTGAGAGAATCACAGAGTCTGTCTCTCAGTCTGTGTACATAGTATTATTTTCAAAGCTGGGCGTTTGTGAAGGTGGATGTAATAGTTCAAGGTTTGCCTGCCGGTTCTGCAACGATTCTAGGCGCCTGTTTGAGCGTCTCTTTAGCGCTTCAGCGCTTACCTTGAACACGGCTCTCTCGCTCTCCGACTGGTCCCCAAGTCTCTCATTCTCTTTTATTCTCCTATATAAGATCTCTCAGAAAAATCACAACACTACAACTGCGAACTCACGTCCAGCTTTCCTACCAGAGCTACGGTAATGGGTTACCATTCACGCTATCCTCGCAAGCTTTCGTTATGGGCCTGCACGAAAATATCTCTTCCAACAGCGGATGCTGTATCTAAATTCTCGCTGCTCCACCTTGCGCTTAACTATGTAAGCAATGAATCAATAACTGATCTTTACGTTCAATGAACGATGCTGGCTCACTTTAAACCTCATCGGAGTGAGTCAGGCTGTATTCAGGTGATGGTAGCTGTCCAGACTCGATTGCCTGATGACCAACAAGATATTTTCGATCAATCTCAGCACCTCGGAATATTCCCTGCCATACAGGCTGTCTGACTCAGTGATTGTTGTGCTCTATGATACGTAACCGAGTGTTGATGGGATTTCCGCTCTTTAGTACATATATCGACAGCAAACTCCGTAAGGAAGTCTTAGGGTGTCTCGGCTTATTTCCCTGCCATGTCTTCCAGTCTCTCACCCGTATCAGACGGCCAAGCTCCAAGCTTGTTATGGGGCCCATTTTTCGGTATGTCGTGACTATAACTGGTCTACAGACTCTAACGACGTGGTGCTTTAGGGATGCTTCTTTCAGCGGTGTCAGTCGTCGAAACCATTTCGATATATTCCTCATGATGCTCAACTTCAGGGTAGGCTAGTCGGAACTGTCGGCGCCCAGGCATGGACATACTTTCATCGAAATAGCGATAGCGTACTTTTAAGAGCTACGGTAAGTAGTAAACTCTGTCTTTATCCTACACAACTCACAGATGCTTCCTAGGTTGTCGTCCTATTGTAGGATCTCCCGGCTCAAAGATACGGATTTAGTTTGATGAGTATAACAGTAACTTCGTTCTCGTTTCCAACTGCCTTGACATCGCTACAACGTTCAACTACACGGTGAGATAGATTTCTCACTGAGGCTATACACACTCACATCAGTCGATGCAGATATCCCATTTCGAGGACCCGGCAGCAATAGATCAACTGCCTCGGTCGGTGTTGTATCAGATCGAACCTTATACACATGGCTCAAAGACATGGCTCTTAGATATTTCATCGTCGAGTTGGTTGTGAGCGGGATACCGGTATTCATGTTCGCGTTTTTTCACTTCTAGCTAGGGAATTCCCTCATGTTTCCGCAGAGTTGATGTGTTTTTTGCGTCAAGGATTCATCACCGTGAGATCCTAACTTCTTTTTTCAATCACCCTCTCCTAACAACTACCCGGCCATCTTCAGTAAACAGAGGCTATTCCTGTCTTTCATATATTATTGTATGTTTTGCCCAATCCCGAATACTGGTATTCTCAACAAATATTCCAGGTCATTACCGCGCTCACTGCCTTTGGTTAGTATTTACTTTGCTTAATCGTGCTGTTCTGCAGTCTTTGATCCTCGTTCTGAATTTAGCTTGCGGGTGTGGTATGCAATTTCCGCTCCTCAGTATCTAACTTTATAATGATCCTTAAACAAATTTGACAGTTCCTGCTGGTTTTCTTTTCAACGTTCCCACCAGAATAAATTTATCTTCGACCTGGGTCAAAGTACGTGCCACCATATGAATTATAGACCTATCTTAATGATGACCCTTGCGTCATCCATAGTCTCCTTTTTGCGCCCAGAACGTTCTCCGTGCATTCACTGCGCTCATAAGCTCAGGTGCGATCTGTTGGGCTTACCGCGGTAACCTTGCGAAAACAAAAAGGTTTGAAATGAATGGAGACCACCTCGAACTTTGCTAACCTGCCCAATAGGACCAAATCAGTCCTCCAAAGCATCATACAGTTTACCGTGACAAGAGGTATCCTACTCAGTGTAGTTCAAATCATGGTGGCGGTAATGTTTGAAGTCGCCCCACAAACATTGAGATGGTATGAATTTTTTCAGGTGCCATCATCGTTCTCAAGCTGAAACAATTCTGGCATGCGTTATAGGGTGATATTTCATATGATGTTGGACAAGATCTACGTTATCACTATGCGTAAGTACCTTTTTTTTTTTTCAAATTCATATGCTTACCTTCTAACCAACCTCGCCATTTCTCTTCCCATCTTAGTAACCATGTAAGTAATTCACCTAACGTGCCGCCACTTCATCCTTCTAAGTCTCCTTGACTCTTCAGGCTGAACTCTCGAGCGAATTTCCGTGAGACGTTGTCCGTCCCAATTACTGACTCCGACTTTTTGCGCCGATCTCTGTCTGCAAGCAAAAAGATGAAGAACATAACGATCATTGCTCGAAATTCAATGCAATTGCAGGCAAACGATCCAAATGATCAAGTTCCCAGTCAAGTTGACTATCAACAAGGAAATTTAGTCAAAGCAGAGGTTCGACATCTTTCTCCTCTTCGCAATCCTTCCTCGAAGTCACTCACTCATGTTTTACCTTGGGCGTTACGTAGTCCGATTCAGATATAGACTTGCAAAGTCTTCGTTCAGGGCAATGTATGTTACTTAATCCTTCATCATTCGGCTGGTCTGATTTATGATCTGTCAACCAGTAGCTGGAATACTGGTATCGCACGAGAAAATCACTGCCATTGACTATGGCAACGTAAGTCCATCTTTTATAATGAATGAGTCGAAGCAGTGACATTTTATCCATTGCTTGGTCTAGGCTCGCCATTCTCCTGTTTAGAGTATTCCCTTTAGTTATATTGGGTCTTGTGTATTCGTAGTTCAACCTAATTCAATCTGCGGTTTGCTGGTCACAGAAGCATTTGTGACAGAGTGAACGTGTGCCTACAGACTTAACCCCTGGCAGTAGCGGCAAGTCCTACTGCCACATTCGCCTCGCCGCTTTCTACGGGTCTTACTGCCCGCGCTCAATGAAACTCGTAGATTAATGTCACCCCGAAGCAGTAGGCAAACCTGTAGAATTTTCGACTGAATTGAAAGTCTTTATGTAAGTCGACTGCGCTGAATGGCTTGGAA
This sequence comes from Collybiopsis luxurians FD-317 M1, assembly GCA_000827265.1. Lineage (NCBI taxonomy): Eukaryota > Fungi > Basidiomycota > Agaricomycetes > Agaricales > Omphalotaceae > Collybiopsis > Collybiopsis luxurians. Next base: position 6,172 of record KN834930.1, on the reverse strand, counting down.
ATGAGTATAGATATAAATCCGCGCCGGCGAGCCTTCACAATCTTGAACGTCAACCATGATCATTGACAACCGTCCAGACGAGGTTACTGAAAGTACAGGCAAGCAAAATTCGAATCCACCAGGATATTCGCTACATGCAGAAGCCGGATCCAGCTCGAACGCTCGGCTTATATCTAGACATGAGCGCAACGATCCCTCAATGTCATATCCGCCACAGGCCGCGGCACCTGATTCAGGCGCTTTCGCTGCATCTCAGGCCACCATTTCTAGCCAACCGCTACGCAAAGATAGGATGACAGAAATAGTGGGCAGTCGAAATGGAAGAAAAATGCCCGTAGACCTACGGGGAAAGAGGGATTGGAGCTCTAGCTTATGTGGATGTTTCATGGGCGGTGACGATGAGATGGATACCTGTACGCTTCATGATACGAGTAAGCTCTATCTAACTGATAATTTTTCCTATTCCATAGGCTGTACGGCATGTTGCTGTCCTTGCGTCGTCTTTGCGCGGAATAAAACACGCATCGATCACCTAGCTAATCACCGATTACCTGAACCAGAAGGGGGGACGACTGGTGGTACGTGTGCTGTATACGCACTTATGACCCTTCTTTTTGGTATAGCAGGATGTGCTATGCAGGTCCGTATTACTTGCTACCATTTCTTATAGTAGTAGATTGAACACATTTATGAATATTCAAGGTTCCTTTACGAGGTACGATACGTGACCGGTATTCGATCGCAGGAACAGCACTGGGTGACATGTGTACATCCCTCTGTTGCTATTCATGCGCGCTCACTCAGGAGCATATTGAGATCAGCGCCGAGGAGCATAGCTTTCCTAGAGGAGTTGGTGGAAGTTCTGGCGTATATTATGATGACCCCAATCGATATCAAGTTTGAAGAATGACTTGAGTATTTGCTTTCTAGGTTGTAGAAGAATACAAGTGCTCAGGTTCGATACGAACCGATGGACTGGTGCGTTGTTGATCCCGACAATTGAACCGTCTGCCACACCTCGTACCGAAAGGTAACTTGCGTTGTAGTGGTAATCTCTCTCATTTCTTATAGACTTTTGATATACCGTACGCCGTACTTTCGAGCTATTTGCACTTTGCTTTGTCATTTTGGTCACAGTAGAAAATATCTATCCTACTCTATTGTCCGTATATTTGCAGCAAACACGCAGTCTCTACTCTATTTGTAGAATCCTACCTATTCCTGTGTACTGTAGGCATACATTCATGCCTAAATGTTCCATACTTGTCTCGGAATCATATCAGAACATTTCGCCTGTTTCTGATGCTCAAGCCTAAGAATGAGTTAATCTCTGAGCATTAAGGAAGTGGTTCATTTATTAACTCCCGTGCGGAAACCAGAGTTAGCTATTCTTTCAGTACGCGCACACGTTCCGTTAGTTCTAAACTGATGCGATGTTAACCATTACCGCATCCACCAATAACCTTGTGGGAGAGGTCGCAATTTCAACTTCAATCCGACCAATCTCCTCTCGAATAGACCGTTCTTGCTTCTGTAGCATGCGCTGACATTGAGCCAGTCTTACTGTAAGATATTCATAGAGAATATAGTGCTCTCAGCGGAACATATGAAAGTGATTGTTCTATGGCGTCAGTAATTGTTCGAGGTGACCGAGGTAAGTTCGAGTTAAGCACCTCTGGTGAACATTCTCCACGGTCTTCTTTTTCAGTCGGTGAATGAACTTGATCCCGTTTTGAATTTTCTTGGAGCTTCGACAGCTTGAGTAGTATGGTAATAAGAAAGCGTCATTATGAAATTGATGTACGAGAACTCTTCGTTTAAAATACCTGTACCTCCAGCAAGCTCCGAAGCAGCAAGGCGCTTCCAAGAATATTACCCCCCTTTTTCACTACAGGATAAAGGAATCACAGGGAAAGCGTGGGATACGTGAAGAAGCATCAACAGTCGTAGGCGATACGAGATGTTCCCCATCTTGATCTGAGGTTATAAAACTCTTGCCGGAACCAGAAACAGATTGAAGTCAACGTCAACGTAAGTTAGTCCATTCGTCAAAATTTTGGTAGTCAGCAGCGAGGGCGGAGACTCCGAGGCGGTTCGTTTTCAGCTCGAAGTCATGCTAAGCGTTGACTTCTCAGGCATCGGAGTTCTTATAGATGTGAAGAGAATATCAGTTGTGCGGTACCATTATCCAGAAGCAGAGACCACAACCTGATCTGCGGGGAACGAGGAATTCGCTACGGAAAGTATGTAACTACATATGAATAGGCAATCGCCAATAACCATCGTGCTGCACACCGACTGAGCCTCATATATACTTACAGGGCAGAGTTCTCTTGTGGAGCATTGCGGGTGCAGTTATCTCAATGCCATCGAAGATCACCTGGAAGATCATGGAAGTACGGTTGCACTGTTTCATGTGCGGTTCAATTGGATTGATTGAGACTGGATCAAGTAGCGCTTGATGACATCCTGAAGATCTTGCGTAAGTTTATCAAACTCGATAAATGAGCTACTAATTCACGAATGCTGAACGGACATCAGAGATTGGTTAAAAAGCGTGGTCGGACTCGAAGGTGATATTCAACCTCTCCTTATCTTCCTTTCCAGTAGCAACAATGACTCCTCAAGAGCTCTCCGTCCTGGCAAACTATGGATCCTCAGTGTACATCAACATCCTGGTCTTAACCTGTACTGCAGGACTGCATGGTAAGGCATCCTTTTATGACTTAGTAGGTAATCCCTGAGCTCTAACAATCTTCAGGAGCTTATGTGCTCGCCACGCTATGTTCCTTATACTTATTGTGAGTGGTTGCGCTAGGTTCTTCAACCAACCTAGAGAGACTTGTTTGCTGTACTTCTGTAGAACATTCAAATCCACCGAATCGACGCGTACCTCCACAGTAATCTGGTTGGCAAGCATGCTTATCGGGGTAACTGGAGGGTCTCTGACTGTGCTCTGCTTGGCGAGAACATTTCTGATGGAAATCTTTTACCTCTTCACCGATCCCTCGAACGCAAGCCTGGTTGGACGAGCTTCGGTTTTTCTTCTTGCCGCAAAAGTATGGAATCAGATTCCCTCATGGCCGTATGCTGTATCAGTGAGCATAATAACTTATCGTGTAATTGATACTACATTCCAAGCCCTGATATATCAGCTTCTACTAAGCGATTTCATCGTAACGTGGAGAGCGTGGATTTTATGGCCAGAACAAAGATTCCTCAAGACTGTCTTGATCGTTCTCATGGTCACAAATTGTGGTAGGTCACGCCGCAAAGATACATTTAGAGCTCTGTTTCTAATATAACGTATCATTTAAAGCAATGCAATTTTGCCAAGCAACATATGATACGGGAGCTCTCAGTTCCACTGGGTCAAGGCCCATTACGATTGCGGTAGATATGGCAGGTTTAGGTATGACACTTGGGGTAAATTTATTTACAACAATCCTCATCGGAATCAAAGCTTGGTAGGTCGAAGTATTTTCTCTCTTCGTTGGCACAGTTCTTCTTAAGGTTCTCCATCGGACATCCATCCTGATTTTCTAGGGTATACTGGCAACGGATTAGGAGCTTACGTCTTCCAAACTCTCGTCTGAGTCCTTCACAAAGAATTCTTTTATTCTGGATAGAGTCTGGCACAATTTTCTGCTTCGTACAAGTAGGAACTTCATTCTGTAAAGTTATGTCACTCTGCTGAAACAATCCTATTAGGCACTTTACACTGTTGTACTTTGCTTGGGCACCATTCCAGGCATTAACTATGCGGTGACTTTAATGAATATCTTTCTGACGGACTTGATGCCCATTTTGGCGGTAAGTATGGTTTCCTGGGACCCAATCATCCTCATATCCTGCTCTGATATTTACTCTCTCGTCTCTATGCTATAGGGAATATATCCAGTGGCGGTTGCCATTATGGTGAGGATGGAGCTGTCCGTTACTGAGGACAAATCAACCTTTGCAGTGTGCGGTCCGTCGGAGAACAACTTAGAGCTGGATCTGAACACCAGAACGCAATAAAATGATGATTCACTTCAATCTCACTATCTAAAATTGATGCTTCGATTATGGGTCATATCACTTATTAGCTGACAGCTCATGAACGGGCAATGAACAAGGGCATAGATTAGAATATTAACTGCTGCATAAGAATGAACAGGGCATCGAACGCCAATGTAATCTATGCACACTTCGAAGAATGGAGGGATCGATACAGTGTTCCCATCCTTGAAAGTTTAGAGTTTCCATTAACTACACATGCATAAATACTTCAAGAAAAGTGATAGTGTGAGTATTATAGACAGTCGAGACTGTTATTAGTTTGAATCTCGATAGGCTCGATGAAGGAACCCAGACCACTGCGTATCGAAAATTTATTCAACACAGGCAAAGAATCTTGATCCTTCACCCTGCGAGTTGATGCTTGTGAAAACAAAATTCGTCCGATACGACATCCTAGAGTCCTAAACCTCTTCGACCACCACAAATTCACACCAAAGTTAAACCAAGAACTGGAAACATACCTAGTAGATAATCAAATGATAAAACTAGCGCGCAAAATAAACGATACAACTATTCCATTTCATTCCCGAAATTCCCCATGAACTCGCACCTCTTTAGCACTCTCCACATCGCGAATCTCATTCAATGCCCGAACAAAATCATCCCGCAGTATCATACTAATAAGATAAATCGCCTCCAGAAACGCTAAATTCCTCAATGCGTAAAGAACTAGCAAAAACACAAGTGCCACTAATTCTGGATACGCAGGTGGATAAAACTTAATCTCAAGCCTCTGATTTTGAGTAGAACGACGAGAGCGGCAGGAGTAAGGGCGTGCTGGGGCAGTAGAAGGTCGAGAAGCAGTTCTGGCGGCACTCGGAAGAGGCTGTGGGGTGCTCGACACATGATTTCTGGTATCTTCGTACCCCGGTGAGACGAGGAATTGCAATTGAAAGTAAGAGGATCAGGGGCAGAGCACAATAGATGCTATTTTCTGAACCGGTAGAACCACGCGTTGGTGTCCACGTTGAGCTGTTCAGACGGATCAAAGATGGCTGAAAAGTTGAATTTGACTCGCCGGGATGAACGCGCTGTGTATCGATGAAGACCAAGAATAGAACTTGTAGCAACATAGAATCCGTAGTATTCGAATGAGAGCAAGGGTTATCTGAGTGATCTTGAGCTATGTGGTATGACGTATTGGTCGTAGATGGATTGTGGGAGATTGAAGGACCGTGATTGCGGGATAGAGACTGCTGCAAGGATAACGGCTGAGCAAGTTCCCTTGAGGCGGTAGGAATATTGTCCAGCGACTCTAGAGCTGACGATGAACAAGGGTGATCACTGGAATCTTGAAGAGCGAGTACAAGGTCAGGTGACGGAGAGAACGAATTCGAGTAGCAAGAGAGAAGAATGCTCGAATTGTCCATGGGTGAAAGGACAGGCGGAGAACAACGAGCTGAAGAAGAAGGGGAATTAGATCGTCCAGAATTATGGAAAGCCGGAAGGGCCTGCTTGTCAACAAATGATTCCCATCATTTTTTGCAATACATACTCGGTGATCAATCTAAATACAGTAAGGGGACCTCAGACACTACAACTATATTACACAATTAATTGATTGTTCCTCTACATCGCTTGCGAGTTGATTTTCATTTGAAGAAAACTGAGCTATTGTGTCTGCCGGGCCAGTGTCTTCAACTTCTGGGCCAAGCCACTGTCAATATAGGTTATATGCCCAATTACGATGTCATCATTATAAGCTTGAAAAATGAAACAAATGAAAGTAACTTGCCAGACACATAATCTTGCCAGATGACAACCAAGACTCTGATACTCATCACTTTTGTTTGGGTTGCCGAGTGTGCAAGGGATGGCAATACCTATCCTGTTGGCTGATGATTGTGAATAGTCATTGTCAAGGGCATATATCCTTCTTCTCTATATTTTTTTTTAGGTTTGCTTAATGACTGACTTGACTTGATTTTTGTTTCACCAAACTAGTAGTAAGTCAAACTCTATCATGTTCATGGAATATGGGTGAACTCGCAGCTAATGTTGTATTTCTGCATTTCCTTTTGTAGGTTTTATCAACAGTAGCAGCAGCAATGCAATAAGATGAGTAGCAGAAATTGATACTATTAGGAATAGTAGGAGGAGTTGGAGCGGC
>KN834929.1:0-26786 GCA_000827265.1 Collybiopsis luxurians FD-317 M1 | reverse complement strand
GCAGTTCTGTTTGGTTCTGGTGCATCATCTTTGTAGATTGACGGAGTTTCTGTGGGTGGAATGAAGCAAGATTCGAACAAAAGGAAAATGCGCGGCAACTCACTATTTCACCGAAAAAGAGACAACATCTAGTTTAATCACCGAATTGCTGAATTTTCACCCCCTCTTCTATCTCGAAGCAACTATGCCCTTCATCTTTGCATCGTTAAACACGTACGGTATTTGACGGATCGCTGTGCAGCGGCGTTGCCGTGACCTTCGATAAGGTTAACCCTGTTTGGGGGTATTTACATCGAAGCACATTCGAAGGAGGGAGCGCTCCAAGAGAAGGATGAAGGCGTGTACCAGGTTGGGATGGGTGGAATTCCCAGGGCTCGAGTGCGAGGGTATAGACCATCTTTGTCGACGGAGTGGGTGGAAAGGCGTGCACGGTACTACGTGAATTCGGAAGCAGATGATTTCAGAGACAGCCTACTAGTATAGAACGTTCAGTCTCGCGATTACGGAGGTTAGCATGGACCAACGATGACGGTATGATGAATCCCTACGTACTGGTATCTCTTCCACTTCAGTCGCAATCAGTACCCGGTAACCTAAACTTGAATATAATTGCGCCATGACCTATCTTTCAAAGCTAGGGTATGCCGACGTGAGGAACAAGGCAGGTACTAGAGGAAATCTCGTGCACTGAAATGGAAAAAGGAAGGAAGCAACGACGTGAAGCAGGCCCGCGAAACAGCGTCCTCATCGAGATACTAGGATCAGTTTGAATGAATACGCCTGCTCAAGGTTAACGGCCTCAGACCTGCTGCAAACAAGAAGCCGGCAGTAGAGTTGATCTTACGACACGTGACCAAGTGCTTTCACTGTTGTAGATACCGAACGACCTATTCTTCGTGAACTATAAAGACGGCTAGCCATGCTATGTACATACACTGCATAGGTCATTTTCAAACGCGAAGATATCTGAGCCTTGGGTATACTTTCTTTGGTCAAACTCAACTCTCTAATCTTCTTTTTAGCGGTTTCTTATCAGCCTTTGGCCCCAGAACTGTTTCTATTTGATTATCCGTCTCGATGTCACATATCGCTCCAAAACTGCAAAATAAAATAGCTTCTTCTCCTCCGCCCACACCCTGGATCTCTAGAATCTGGAAGGTCTCCGAGCGCGACACCCATAACCTCTGTCCCATTCCTCAATCCCTACCCACTCTCTGTGGATGAATTTCTTTCACCGTTTTCGCTCTCTATAACTTCCACCATAAAACCCACAGGGTCTGGAGGTGCTTCCGGTACCGCAAGACAGGCTGAAGACGAAATTCAAAGAGTAGCGGTGCATGAGGAATTAGGGAAGAGTTTTGCGATGCTCAGCTCATCGAGGGAGACGCAGGTCGAATCGTCTTTGGAGAACTTAAGCATGGAAGTAGACGGAGGCGAGCGGCTGGCGCAACTGATTGTAGGTATGTGACCTTTCGTGATTAAGGCCTCAGAAGAGCGAATGATGTTGATTTTTTGCACAGTTCCATACGTACCGAGGACTCATTAATCTTGTACTGTTTCGTGGTATCGTTTCGCACACTTTTTGTGGTGCGTTTGGTCCCGAAATATCTGTCTTGAACGAGTTTGGCTAGCGTTGTTTCTTGCAGAACGCTTATTCCGGTCGACTTCTAGCTACAGGCTACTTGCACCGGTAGTGAACGATTCCTCACTGGCCAAAAGAGCTCGTCATGTTCATAGTCGGGAATAGAACAATCACCGTTCAGAAAGGAAGTAATCAAACCGTCGATGCTAATATTTCGACGCGAATTCATCGCTTATTAGACAAAAAGAAGATCGTGAAGTCCGTGGCGGTGACCAACAACAATGCTTCTCTTAATAGATGAGTAGTAACATAGATTGTGATTGGAATAACTGCCTTCCAATATTCATTGCTCAGGCCTGCTTATAGAAATCTGAATATCGGTATCGACTCCCACAATCGCCTTTAGATGGCGCTGCTGATTTGAGCAACGCGAACACGTTGAAGACGGGTGTTTATGTTGTGTGAAAATCGGGGACATCGAGAAGCGGTAAATAGACTTGACGACGAGTCTAAGGTGTAATGTCGGAAGATCCCTCAATCAGACGGAAACAGCCGGCATTCTTAATGCAAGCAATATTCACTGAACGTGTATTGACATCATAATTAACTTATTTGGAACTGCCTTCAGTTGAGTTCATGGTTGAGCTGGAATGAATGTCTTCGTATCGTTGGGTTGACATACAGTAGAAGTAAGAAGGAGGATTAGTTTTATGACTTCTACATATGAGGGTTGAACGTTGAATGTTGAACGCAGGCTGCATCACTAGCGTTTATTTTAACGCCCGTCTTGGACCTGGTACGCTCGCTGAATTGATGCTTTGGTCTCATCAGAACGATTGGACAAATACGTCCAATTTATTCCGTACCTTGGATGCGTGCTTGCCGGGCCCAAACTTCAGCGGGGGGTGAAATTTCATCTTAAATCAGTAATAGGTGCTGTAGCCTATGTTATGCTTGACTTGGACATATTACGATCTACTCAACAGCTTTTTCATCTCTCAATCAGTCGTAGGGATATCAGATGCATGCAAGCACCGAGCCAGGAACAGATGCTATGAAGATACGCTTCATTAGGATGTCGTTCTTCATTTTACTCTCTACATATACACGGGAAGCAAGAGAAGCCTATGAACGCCTGAGGGAAGGATGATAATGCCAAATGGGCCCCCCAAAAAACCCCAATTTCAATTCAACAGTTACTGACGGCGTGAGAAAGTGATAGGGATGAGGAGAACTTACAATCTCCCCCGCGAGCTGGTCGAGTTGATGGAGCAGATTCAAAGGGAGATGGATCTGCTGCGGCAAGCGTTAATCCAACAGGATATTTACCTCCTCCGAGCAACGAAAACGCTCCAGCAGTTGTTACTCTACCACCGGCAAATCTGCTACCTGTCTGTCGGTCGCGTATTTTTAGCCAGACAGGCAAAAAAGTCAATGGTGTTGGCTTTGAAGTCCGCTTCGAAGGAATCTCAGGCCACAAAACGACCGCGGGATGCTAAATCCGACCTCGAATTCGCAGTCGCGTGTGTATATATAAATATGTTGCAAGTACTAGTATCAATTACAAATTTCGATGGAAATTACGAAAGCATTTCTGTGAACGCAGAGGCACTCTTCCACATAGCCATTCAAGATCAAGCAGAATCAAGAGAACTCAACCCGAGTAAAATACATACCTCTCCTCCAATCTCGGTAGCCTTGGAGGAGGTTTCGAGGGTGTTGCAAATACTAATTCATGTCGCTGTGAAGCTGTAACATCTCCTCCGGATTCCTGTGCTGCTCTGGAAGAAGATTCCTCTCCTTGGCGGCGTTACTTTTTTCCCTGACCGCGATATTCCTCCCTCCTGCTGTGACATTCTTTTCTCTGACGGCGATGCCTGCCTCTCTGGTAGCAATACTTGCCTCTCTGGCCGGGATGTTTGCCTCGCTGGCCACGACGCTCGCCTCACGAGCATGAAGGGCCTGTTCCTTGATTATGACTCTCTTGTCTCTGTGCTCTAGATCTTGGTTGACTTGTGTTTGAAGATCCCCTTCTGTTCCTCCTTGCGTATTGGCTTCGATTATCTGTTTCAGTGCAAAGATCCCTGCTTCGATCGCCTCAATGCTATATGCTGAGGGGCCTCCTAGAGGGTCGAGCTTGTGCTTCATCCCCTGCTTCTCCAAACCCAGAGCTTCTAAGAGCCGATCCTACCAAAACTCATTTGTTTTACGAAATTATTCTTGCTTATGCAAAATACTCACCATAAAATCCTCCTTTCCGCTGAAAAATCCCTGCACCTTCCCTTTACGCGCGGTCGCCATGATGTCCCCTTTTTGGAGAACGGATTCCCAAGCAGGTAGAGAGAAATCGCGCCACTCGGAACAGAATACATGACGAGAGCGGCCGGTCCAAGGGAGAGCCCACCCAGACTTTGCATCAGCGCCGTCAGATGAATAGAACCCCCCGCCCATAAAGCTCATCGGGGGGAGAAGGCTCATCGGGCGGCCTCGGCTCATCGGGGGGCCAAAGCTCATCAACATCGGGCGGCCAAAATGGCAAAGGCGAGACGGCAAGGTACGGTAAGAACTCCCTCGCATCGCATGTCCAAGAAGAGACAGGATGCGTTGTTGGTCGGGAGTATTAGGACACTCATCAAAGGCGTCTATGATAAAGATGCGAGTATTTCTTAGGAATGAGGAGTGAGTATCGTCGAAGGTATCACCTGTTGCGCAATGTGGTTCGGGACTGAGAGGGGACAGTCCAGTTAGTTTCTTCCCACTCCCATCGCTGGCAGAGGTTGCATGCGACTCATTGCGGTAAGGAGCTCTGTAGTATAAAGGATCGCAGAGAGGTAGATAGGGCATCGTAGCCTAACGAAGCGTATAACGCCGACAAAGATGTAGATGTTAACTGATGGGAAGGCCCTGGGCTAATAAAGCTTGGGCGCACACAACTAGGTGTTGTCAATTCCGGCAACAATGCGGCAGAAACGCCGATCTGATCGGAACAATTACGTGACTTCACGTTTCTTATGCTCGCTTTTCCTTTCTAAAAATTCCAGCTGTAAACGATTGTGGTCGAGGGTTAACAGCACTGGAAGTAGATATTCGAAAGCACTCACCGGATGTATGTACGATATGTTAACTGCCTCTCGTTCGCCTCATCACCTTTCAACCACCCTCCAATCACCCTCCAATCACCCTCGCTGTCATCATTGCTGTTATAACCAAGTAGCGCCGGCGGGCGGCAGAGCCCGCTACTTGAAACGGGCGATGCCCATATATGACTCTCTATCTTCAAGTGATATCAGTTCCCTGATTCCACTGTCTGTCATAAACCGTCCAAAAATTCAAATTGGCAAGCGAATGTTATGAAATCGGCACTACAGACTTGCATCATATCAAATCTACATTGTCCATGTAAAGTAGGCAGACACCTGGGAAATTATACTGGTAAACGTGCACATCAGGGCATGCTGTATTCCCGGAGGCTGCTACCACTGCCATTGCTATATGCCTGTGTTCCGTAGCAAAGATATTGGGTTGCAATCTGGTTTGTCCATTACTTACACACCTGCGGGAAAAGGAACTAAGGGCGGCAAAAGGGGTGGTTTGACGGCTTGCGAAACTGAACAAACCATGATGTGTTCCAGCAGATGTGACACATTCAACTGGACACATGCATCATAAAAATCCTGTCCAAGCACAATGCCAAGAGCGAGTGGGCAATGCCACAAACAAAAAGTCAGAGGAAGTGTATACACTGAATGTCATTGCAGCACATTAAACAGAGCATTCCATATTTCACGACCAAGGTCACACATGGAGGCCCTGCAGACAAAATCACATGAAAGAAGAGAATGAGCAAGACACGAGTGGTACATGACTCAAGCAATGTGTGAGGAAACAGTAAAAGATAAGCCAGACATAAGAAAAAACGAAGAGAGGCAAGCTAGCTAGATTACCTTGAGAGGGGTATGTAATCCATGTCATGACATAAGCAGTCCAAAAGAGGCAAGAATGATCGATCGGACACTTTGGCCGGACTTCAACTTCGGAAAAGGTCCACCTCTAAAACCCACTACTTAAAAATAGCGGGAATCATTGCTCTGTCAATCATATTAATGCTGTTGAATAATATTATTGGCTAACAACATATGTTACCGTATGTAGCTATGGTGAGTTTTCCAATATCTCGCACGCAGATGTTGCCGGATATCGCGATGAAGCCTTCGTTGAACATACGACTTATAATAACACCCTACATATCTGCGGCCTCCGCCCTCACGGTAGTATCTTAAGATCCTAAAATGGAAGGGTGTTTAACTTTGCCACCTAGATCTTTGGGTGCTTACATCGTTTGCACATTATCTCGCACTTTGTTAATCACAATTTCTAAAAGTTCCACCAATTGGGCACCATTTTACTTATGGTCACAGTATGTGCTCGAGACGAAGCATGTTCCATGGATGCTGAAGATACTCCAAGCAGGCCAAGGAAGGAAGGCAAACGATAAAGTCAAGGACTACTCTCATGAGGGGCAAATCAACGTGGACGCTGGGGTAAGTATTATAATATCATTATGGATTTCTTCCGATAACTGTCTCTTGGCATACTAGGCTTCGTCCAACAGAGTACAAGTATCTATCAACAGGACGGCTGTCCTCAACTATAAGAATGGGATCCTGCGCGCAACGGAACACTTAATTACGCTGGTCAAGATCACCTTGACCCAGCTCTAGTTTGCAAGCCTGAGCTTGACTATTGGGAAGCTTATTTGGAACAGAGAGAGGTCTATGTCGCAAAACTCGAGGCCGATGTCGCAAAGCGAGAGACGAGAGGCTCACATCGCCCAGTGCGCGTTCCATGTTAATTCCCAAGAGGCTGTTGTCAACTCTGCAGAAGCAGATGTTGAATCCCGAGAAGTGGATCTCGAGTCTCGAAAGGCTGAAATTGCGTTCAGAAAAGTTCATGTCACATCCCGAGAAAAGAACCTCGCTTCTCGAGAGGCTAATATTGCATCGCGAGAAGCGAAAGTTACTTTATCTCCACACGCACACACACATCTGCACAGTCGCACATACTCCAAGACATACCTACACACTTGTATACATTGCATTTTATCAATATGGAAATCCAGTGTACTTTTTCTCTTAAGTTCTTTCGCAGTAGACTCCAGTGCCGAGCTCAGTGCTCCTCATTCTTTGCACTAGCCCCAACCTCTTTGCCTTCAGTCATTAGTATCCACAGCCAAGAATGAGGCTTCTCGTTTCAACTTGGAGGGCTCTGGAGGTGAAGCAATGACTGCTGGAGGTCACTGCTCGGGAAAGGAGCTGCTCTTACGGCCCCTTGCTCTCTCATCGGTACCAGCCGGTACTTACCCTTGATTGTTCCTTCCTAGGCTTGTAACTGCGGTGACAGGGCCGGCAGTTTTACTCCTTGCAGTTTTCTCCAAGTCCCGACACTTCATGAGCACCTCCGACCATGCGCTGCATCATCCGCCTCTACTCCCACTATATTAGTGTATTCCCCCGAAACACACTACAGAGGGTACAAGGATAAACTACTTCCTGAAGTGACAGCTGAAGAGTCTAGATACTGTGCTGTTAGCTCATTCGATGGACTAATGTGTTCCACAGCTGTGCATTGTACAATGAAAATTGTAATGTTTAGTAGTATGGTAAACTGGTCATCTAGGAATTGGACCTCCCCAGTATAATTTGATATCCTATCATACAATCACATCCAGTAAATTGGAAGCAACCATTCAGAGTTTCTACTGAATTTTCATTATTTGCTGGTCCATTCTGCCGAGCAGGATTTTTTCCACCTTCGGTTTGTAAAATTCCGTTGGTACTTTACAGCTCATCAAGAAAACCTAGGCCAAATTTTCAAAAATGACATAGTTTTGCCGGTCGCACGGCTCGTTGCAAGTCTGTAGGAATTAATTACGAGAGGATTGGGGCCTGTTGGGGCCCGGCTGACAACCGGCTCAAGTTTTGAATGGCGGCTGCCGTCAGCCATGAAGTTGGCTAATATGTCATTTTCTTTTAAATTTGCCTAGGTTTTTCTTGACGAGCTGTAAGATGATCCCTAATGACCGCTGACATAATAGGAAGGAAATGTGGCATATACTATCCAGGACTTCGTATCCCCGGGCCATAGTAATATTTAATAGAGCCGTTTTGACACCAGGCATTCAGCTCACCTTGATCTGATTCATGCATGTCCTTTTTCTCCAGAGCACAAGAGTTTACTATCAATGATGGATCATTCACCAATGTTGCCGGGGATCTGAATTATAACATTCATGTTAGATGTAAGGAATCTTGTGTGTATCCTGTTCTATACTTTGACGAACACTTGAATCAATCATTGACCTTTGTTTATGATGCCTACCCTCATCCAAAGTGTTATCCAGACACTTGTACCCAGGTACTCAATATCCTGAGGAACTGGGTCAAGAATAGTACAAAACAACCATCATATATTGGCTCTTTGGCACAGCAGGTACTGGTAAATCTGTAGTGGTTTAGACCATCTCGGAAGAAATTACCAATAGCTATCTCCTCGCCACTAATTTTTTCTTTTCACATGCAGATTCTGTATGCAATCACATCCAACATTCCTGTTCCACTATCACTTTTTAACTAGCAACATCTCATATCCTTGGACCTCTGCTCTCAAATTCCATTTATCTTGCTGTTCGTTGTCAGCGTAATGTCATCCACACCAATATGGAGCGACAGTTTCATGAACTCATAGTGAAGCCTTGTGATCAACTGACTGTTGAACAGTGGAAGAACCTTCCTCAGTTAATTGTTTTTGATGGTCTGGATGAATGCATCGACATTGTATCCCAGGAGCATCTTCTGTTTACCATCCGAAAGGCAAAGTCGCTGCCATCTGACTTCCTGATTTGCAGCAGGCATAAACCACATATTTGGAATGCATTTAGTCATGAGGATTTTGGTATCAGAGTGACTCGTAGTAGCCTTGTCAAGACTTCTGAATCCACATAGGATATTACTAGCTACCTGCGGAAGGACTTTTTCAGAATTCAACAAGGCCGTGGACATACTATGGCACATGTGCATGCCTGGCAAGGAAATCATCCAATGGCTTGTACAGAGGGCATACAGCCAGTTTATATGTCAAAGCTGTCCTCAAGTACATTAAAGAGCACAGTAGTTTACCAATGGAACGGCTAGCAATGATTCGGAACATTACAGTATCCGGCGAATCTGACTTGCCTTACCCCAAAATAGATCTACTGTTCATGGAAATACCTTCTGCAAACAACCAAAAGGAGCTTCTCCTGCTTCCCTCCCATGTCTTTTACACCTCCTGTCTTCTTGACACCCTCCGTTGATTGGCATCGGCATCGATGTACTTGGCTCATGCATCCAAATCCAATTATCAAAAATGCTTCATTCACAATATGCTTATCATTAGAGAACACTCAGGCACTACCTCATCATGAAGGAGAGACATTAGGCTTTGGTGGCTGGCTGGAAGGAGGTGACAAACTCTTCGCAGTATTATTTTGAGGATGTCGAGATTGCAACACTTTGATGCTGCATTGGAGGTAATCATCCAGGGAGGATGAGTTGGGCTTCAAGGAACTTAATGAAAGAGCTTCAGGGAAATGGCTGCGCAGACTTGGAGGGATTCTCTTGATCTTGCATACATGTGCTCTTCTCCTCCAGGAGGTCACCCATTCTTACTGTTTTTAGTAGCGAAGGTCTCTTAACACATAGATCTGCTCTCAGAGTATGAAGATCATGCATTTGATGTATGCGAACCTGGAACAGAGTCCTCCCAAGCTTATCAAGCTTCTCCTACTCGGATGCAGAACAGTTCATGTTTGCAATTGCAGAGGTTGAACCTGATTTGTATGGTAGAAACTTTGTCCCAAACTTTGTCTTTTTCTCTGGCTCACTTCAACTAGACATCATTGTCGTCGTCATCGATCACACCAAACTCATCTATACTTTCATTCCCTCTGTCCTTACCGAAGTCGCATGTATCGTTGATGGTGATGGAAGGCAGGAGGATGCAGGAGGACGAACTGCTGCGGAATGAAGGGAATACGAATGCGAATAGAGAAGGCAGGATCAAGCTCTAGTACAAGAGGAACAATTCACTTTATACTAACCCGAACATCATGTACACTACCATGGAATTGGGCATGAGGACTAAGGATACTCAGTTACTCTGGCATGACCACAAAATATGTGATATGACGCAGGCATGATAGCGAGCTGGAAAGAATTTCGGACCATTATCTTTATCGATATGATACTGCATAGGTAACCTGTATATAGCACGACTGTAGAGTATGTTACAAGCCGCTACATACTCACTATTGAACATAGCCTGCAATGTCGAATACAGAAATCTTCTCCATCACTCAGCTACTCTATGGCCGTTAAGGCCATTGTTTCCAGATCATCCATTTCGCCTTCATTTGCTGATTTGATTTGCGATCCACAACAGACGAGACTTCCGATATCGAGTCAGAAGGCGGATAAACGACTGTTGGAGTGTAATTGAGGAGGCACGCGCTCACAGCATTTGCCCATCGCAAGTCCAGCTCCTTCTAAATCTTCAATCCTCGAAAAATTTTTCACCATCGCCGTTGTCTTGAGTTGACATTGGGACTTTTGGCTTCCAACTCTGAATCCAGAACGGCCGTTGCTCCACCATCCGTATCCTTCGCCGTCTCCTCTTAAAGCTTCAAGCGCCACTCATTCCATCCACGCTCCTCGCGAGGCTCCTTGCTCGTCGTACAGCCGAGTAGAATGACATCGTCTCGGAGACCGATAAGGCTAATGATGAGAAGGTGAGGACAGGCGTCCGGGTAGATGAGTACCAGCGAGGCGAAGGCACGCATAATGCGAAGACGTGCCAATGACGATGAGCAGTTGTGTCTCGTTCCGGATGCATCATCTTTGAAGATTGACAGAATTTCTGTCAGTGAGAGTGAGCAACAATCAGGCACGAAAAAAAAGTGAAGTGACTCACTGCTTCACCCAAAGAGCCAACATCCAGTCTAATCGAATCACTATCTCTCTCCCTCTCGCATCTCGAAACAACCTTTGTCTTGAGAGACGGAATTATTCCCTTCATTGTTATGTTCGAGGGAATCGACATTTCGATATTTGGTGTGAAGCACATTCGGATGAGAGAGGAGACGGATGAAGGTGTGTGCCAGATTGCGTTGGGTGGAATTGCTGGGGTTCGTGTGCGAGGACATAGACCAGCTTTGCTGACGGAGTTGGTGTAAGAACATACACGGCGCTACATTAATTGAGTTTGGGAAGAGAAGCTGATTCCGGAGACAGCCTGCGGGTATGAGAGGTTCATCTCCTGTTACAGAGGTTAGCATGGACCGATGACGGCATAGTGAATGCCTACGTACTGGTATCTCTTCCACATCAGAGTCGCGATCAAGTAAGCCAAACTGCCCCCGGCGACCCAAACTTGGATGTAGTTGTACCAGTATCTGTTCTGAAAGCCATGGTTTGCCGCCGTAAATAACAAGGCAGAATCTGGAGGGTATCTCGCGTCTTCGAGCGAACGGGCTGGATGAGAAAAGGAAGGAAGAACCGACGCGACGCAGGTCCGCGAAACAGCATGTCCTCGTCGAGATACGGAGATTAAGTCCCCAGCTTGGCACCAGACCCGAAGCAAAAACAAACGAGTAGAATCGAGTGTGGCAGTTGAATACTATTCAAAGAGAACTTGCAGACCGACGACTAGCGCTAGCCTCTGGTCGAAGCCGGCTACCGGAGGATGGCGATGTCATGATGCTGTTTAATAGACGCCCATACTCTTTACCCTTCATGCTCATCCCCGCCCTCAGCATCCGCGTTATCTCAAACGTCCGCCTTTCAGTCGGCATGCTCCAGGCTCGTCCCAGTCTAGTAATATTCTTTCGTTCCTTGGCTGCCCACTCGCGCGGGGCGAAGCTCCAGCCAAACCCCACGCAACAGATTTAGCATGTTCCTTACTAGGATTCTGCTTCCTCCTCTCTCTTCCTTTCCCACTTCGACGAAGGAAACTTGTCTTATTTGACATTGGGCAAGTATCCGGAACTCGTCCAAAAAAACGCGCTGTCGTCAACGTTGAACCCTCGCCACCTAAACTTCGTTATTACTTCTGGTCTGGAAACTTTATCTCGGCCATTGTACAGAGCATTCGTCGCAGACTTTGGGTCAGCAATATGCCGCTCAAGGGTAAGTTGCTTGCTCGAAGTTGCTCTTCTGATGTTAAATGTACAACTTTTGCTGCAGAACATTCTTCCGTTTCTTTGTAGTCTGAGATTAATGATCAAATGACGCGAGCGTCTCCGGTCGCGCCTTCTCTCGTCGGTTGGAAAGTACCCTGGTACATGTGAGTAGATCGCCCGCTTTTGGTTTGTGCCTTGTGTAACCTTTTCTCCCATAGCTCACCCACGTACATTTCGTCAAAATATGTTCGTTCTTCATTTTTGCAGTCCTGGGGACACTTGGTCCTACTTCTCATCTCTTCGCTGTACCTGAGCCTCTTCCAGTTGCTTTCCGTCATATATCCATGGTACGTCGTCACTAGAGTGCAGTAGCAGGACTCCTTTGACAATCTTTATACCAGAACCCTTTCCAAGCCGTTTTCAACGTCGCCCATTTGGGTCTTTGCTAAGGTGTTTCGGGGACTTTGATTCCGTTTTATCAATCAACCTTGCAATTTGAATACACAAAGCATCGTTTTCAGGACCATATCAAGCTCATGGCAAGCTACAGCTATCACTGCACTTTGTAGCAGAATCTAAACAATTTCCGGGACCCTTGGACGATTGAAGACGGCTACAAGGAAAAGAGGAGAAGAGAGTCACTTGGAAACGTGGGGAAAGAATGAACAACAGAAGAAAAGAGCGACTATTGACTCTTTACCCTTCACGCTCTTGCAAGGTCCTCGAGGCGATGATACCGCTAAACGCATAGCACGTTAAATACTACCACCACTTCGTCCTCAAGCTAGCTGCCCAGTATATTCCATAACTTGGTGGAACATGACGGGAAAAAGTCGATGCGACTGCAAAGCAGAACGGATTTTTAGAAAATATGTGAGTAGAATTTTTCCTTCCTCATCGTATGAAGCCCGACTAACGATTGTACGCCCACCCAGTGAGCGATCAAGGGAACGCCGGTACAATTTTATCCGCATCTGAGCCGATCTTCATTCTACTCGCCACAGACTGCTAAAGTTTTTACCATTAAACGTGTCGCATGCCTCAAACCCCTCAAGATTCCTCTCCCAAACTCACGATAACCAGCTTCCGCCTCTACCACAATCACTGCATCTCCCTCTTATATTTCGGTCGCAGTTCCCCGTCAACCCTCTTCGAAAATATCCACACTCTGTCGTTCCAACTTAGGACTACGGACTTTCTTTGAAGAACGTACATCGCAACTGGCAGCTCTTTCGAAACCCAGTTCCATAAGGAAGGTAGTAGATCTAAGGGCGGAGATGGAGTCGGGGAAGGAAGCGGAGCATGTGGTAGATTCCACACACCATGGGTTGAAAACTTCAGAGTAATTGGGTCGGGAGACCATTCGTGCGGTTAGGATATTTTAGTGAGTTTTTTTTTTTTTTTGAGTTTCAAGAATGATTGTATCTGATGACTCTCCGCCCTAGACTTCATGCAAGTATCGCGCTGTCAAGAGCTTAAAAAACGAGGAGGATCAAAAGGCACGCGTTAGTTCCATCTCATAAATCGAACCTCTCTCCCTAATGACCTCTATAGCTGTTCCTCCTACAAATGTCCGAATGGGAGCGTCGTGCCGCTTGTCGGACTAGCGAAACAAGAGAACTATGCTCACCTACCCATCCTCGCGTACATCAAGCCAACTGGCATGAACCTATCTTAGTCGTCCCCAATCTTCGAACGTATTCAGAGCGAAAATCTCGCTTGGAAATTTCTGGTTCTGCGACCAGGATTGGTGTAGCATCGTGTTACAGGTGCTTTGGAACGGCTAGAGGGGCGGTATATGTTGTTCAGCATCTTCGTCTTCGAAGAGCCCGATATATGGTGCAAGTTACATTACACCGACGACCTAGACGAAGGTGTCAATCATCCTGTATCCACTGCCTAACAGCATACTTCTTCTGCGCTCTAGTGGCACTGGGAGGCTTGGACCTGCGAAACAGGAGAGCCGTCTCGGTGAACATCATATATTCAACACCCTTTCCGTTCCTGCTCGACTCAAATGGATCAGGATACGTCTAATGTTGCTCTTCCCGTGCTGACTCTCGGAGACCAATCCTCCGCTGAATAGACATCGGTACATGGCGGGGGCATGTTGTTCCTTGGGTGGGCTGAGGGCGGAGAAGTCGCTTGCCGCTTTCTAAGCAGGGGAAGAAGAGGCTTGGTGAGTATTGGGATTCACGAGGTCGAGGCTTGAATGAGGTTCGGGGATGTTTGGGGATATAGTAAAACTCGTGTTCAACTGCTACCGAACTCCCGAGTGTTCTATCGGCTTTTTTTTTTTTTTTTGGCTCTTTGGCAGAACGTGCTCCTGAATTCCTGTCTTTTCGCTTTCGTTCGAACATTTTTATTTGAAGATATACTTGCTAGTTTCAGTAAATCGGGGCATGTACAAGAAGTACGAACAGAATAACTATTGCTGGATACGTCCTCCACGATGCAAACCATTGTAATCTGCCAAGAACATCTAAGCAGTCAAGAACAATCGTTGCCCTCCCTAGGATCCAGAAGCACTATTCGACTCGGTCTCTGCCTTCGTCACTTTGCTCCCAACCATCTGCCTGCGTATCAGAGTGGCGGTGTTCAATTTTAGCAGTGCAGCAGTAGGAGATTGGACCGCCTAATTGCACCAGCCTCGGACGTCAAAGAGATAACGGGGCTACTGCTACCATAGCCGTTCAACTCGTTCCTATCTCGTCGTTGGTGAAGGAGTGGATCTGCGGAAAGAAGGAACCGACGGAGCAGTATGGATGCCATACGGAGACCTTGACGCAATGGGTATGGGAGGCTCCAGGACCCTTTGAAAGGTTTTCTGTGCAAACGGAAAAGGGTATAAGTGAACGAAGAAAGATAAGAATGATTACAAGGACACTCACTTCTATAAACAAGTTCCTCGGACAAAGCAGCAGCCGTACAGAGTACAAAGACCGAGCTTGCTGACCGAGCATCTTAGAGCCACTCTGAGCCCAGGACACCAGATCATCCTCGCCATAGCGAACAGCGACGGACTGCTGCGCTGCGTACAATGGCTGGATCTAACGTCGGCCCGTCGTCCCGAAATTCTTGAAATCTTTGAAAACGTAAGCCAGAGCCGCAGAGGAGAGCCGCAGGGGGGAGCTAGTAGACAACATTTGCCGAAATCTGCCAGCAACCTCCTCAGATAGCAGCAGAAGTGATTTCTGCTACGTGAATGAGCTTGTAGGATGAAAGTAGCACGAGTCAACGCTGATTTGGGTACCAGACGAGAATTGACCCTCACATTTACCATTTTTGTCGCAATCCCAGTGCGAGACCAGATACCAGACGTACACCACAGATAATCGCCAATGAAAGGAGATGTGTTTTAGTGTGAATGCGACAAAATAACGAGAGACTCACGAGGTAACGATTACTGAATCGGGGGATACAACGGTATAACCGAAGCATTGAGGAGGGAAGGAGGCACAGAAGAGGCAGAGGGAAGGTCGAGCAGGTGGTAAGGGAGGGAGTTAACTTCAATACGGTTAGAGAAGAGTGGATGTCCGAGTGGTCATTGTCAGGGGCGGCTGCGGCCGCACAGGAGAAGAATGTGCGCAGGTGGCAGTACAGTAAGTCATTTTCGGGTGTTGGAACTGGGAACTATGTCCCAAATAGACATTGCGACCGAGTCTTCGAGGAAGAAGTTTCCCAAAAGAACCCTGCATCAAGAAGACGTGGCTGTCCTTGTCTCTTGAACATAATGCACAAATAGGTGTTTCAAAGTATGCCGATAGTGAGCAGGCGGCCGGGCTATTAAGAGGGATTGTCGTAGGAGCGCAATCGAAACCAAGCATCGCGAGGAAGATAGTCTGCCTACAGCGAGGTGCACAGCGAAGGCGATTGGAAATGACTAGCAGAAATATGCAACATCGTTCCACAGTTGATCCAGAAACCTTCGAAGATGTGAGCCACAACCGGAGAGGGAAGCTAGCGGTTAAAACTCACGGATGCTATCGCAATCTGCCAGCAAAACTCGTACAATCCAACTAAACGTCCTCGAACAGCACAGGGGTGAAATTTCCGTCCATAGATGGGCTTGTAATATTTAGATGAGTCGATACCGATTCGGCTGCTCGACGAGAAATATAACTCATTGCTATTCGAGATGTGAGTTGCGTATAAACGGGACGAGATGGAGGACGACAGACTCACGGGCCAGAGCGTAACCCGGACACGTATCCAACCTTTTTGCCTAGATATTAACGTTCTGGTGAAGGCTGAGTCGTAACTGAAGCACGAAGATTAGAAGGTTGGCTTGACATGGATAGCTCATCTTACCGAACCATAGCAGCCGCAAAAGTAGCTGCAAACGCATTAACGTACATCGTCCAACGATCGCATATTTGGAAGGTATGGGACAGGGAAGTTCGAGTTCGTACGAGAGGTGGAAGTAGATGAGGCGTGCACTTGGGTATTGGCAGGTATGGAGACAGAGATAACAGAGCGAATGAGAAGGAGTTTGAAGCGGACAGCTTTCGAGACAAGCAGGGAATGGTGAACGGGTTTGGCGTGATCTGGACGAAGACTACGCAGACGGGCTTTAGATGACAATGCCATTGAGGTGAGCTGAGGCAGCGAAAAAGACAGGACCAAAGACTTGCCATCCAGCGGTGGGGACCTACAAGCAGGTTATAGCCCACCCGGTCACAGTGCGAGAGGCACCAACAGCGATTTGAATGTTTAGCAAGGATATCTGTGTGCGAAGATTGAAAATGAATCCCCACGTAGTATGCCCAACCCCGAATTCTAGAAGCCAGTCCGCTATGTAGAAGCGGGAGGGGTCAGGCAGAGCCAAACATCGCATTGAGTTGGAGACAGTTCCAGCGTCAAGTTACGTCAGCTGACTATATTATGTACGTATACTATTAGCCGATACGAATCAATTGATCGGTGGGTGGTCACGGGACCCTTAAGTATATAAGGGCGAGGTTTCAATACCACTTTCACGATCTTCCCATTATGAATGATTTACAGCATATGCGCCGGTATGTCAATTGAGTATTGTTCAAGCTACGCACACTTAACAACTGCTCATTGTTTCACAGAGGCTCAGGAATGGCAGTGGTTAATGCAGATGGAAGGTAAGAAATAAAAAGTATTTGCAGTGATAGCCATCCGATATTTTTATAATTAGCATGTTTCAGGGTGCCTCTCATTTTACTATACACAGTGGAACATTTGTTGTTGTCTGTAAGTAATGCATTATTATCCTTTATGACATACCTAAGGGCTACGGACAGCAAAAGATGTCAAAGAAGAGATTTTACAATGGCTCAGTGCCCCTGATTGCACTACAAACTTTCAAGCCGCAGATGACCAGAGAACTGAGGGCACTGGTCAATGGATTCTGAAACATTCTGAATATATCAAATGGAAGCAAGGCCCAAATGTTCTTTGGATTCAAGGTAAAGGTAGGGATGCATATCTATGGCACAGTGAGTTATTGCTGACAACTCTTTAAAGCTGGATCAGGCAAGACCATCTTATTGTGAGTTTAATTACACTGAACTTAGAGATTATTGACATCTGTTGTATCAGCACTACAATCATTAGAGAACTTGAGCAAAGCACTGCTAAGAATGTCTGGTATCACTATTTTGATTCACGTGATAATACAGGCCAAAAGTCTACATTTCGAGGTTTTTTATTATCTATTTTGCTCTATGTTGGTGCCAGTAACACAGGCATTCATCCTGCACTAAAAAGATTGTTTGACAAATGCAGTAGCAAAGGTCTTACCCGATCTACGCCTCCAGTCAAGGACTTAATTATGGTATTGCAAGAAGCTTTTGAGGATATAGATGGGGGTTATATTGTATTAGATGCTATGGATGAATGTAGTGAACATTTAGAGGTCCAGAGATGGCTGCAAAATCTGCCCAAGCAGTTTTGCATTCTTTTTACAAGTCGCCACGGTCCAGAAGGAAATATTTTAAGGGAATGCCTGACAATTTCACTGAATAGTGGAAATGCCAAAATGGATGAGGATATTTCAAAGCATTTAGAAAAACAAATGAAGAAATATCATTTTAAGGGAGATCTGAAACAAGATGTAATGACTACTTTAAAAAACAAAGCACAGGGACAGTAAGTTGAAACACATTCAAGTCAGATATAAGTCTAAAAATAATATACTATTACAGGTTCCGCTGGATAGATTGTCAGCTGAAGGTGCTTGATAATTGTGGGACACCTAGAGCTGTGCGTGAAGCTTTAGAAGATCTGCCTGAAGACTTGGAGCAAACTTACAATGAAGCAATGGACCGGACTTTGAAAGGAAAGGCTGCAGAAGACGCTCATCATCTTCTCTTGTGGCTTCTATATTCATCCAAGCCTCTGACTGTCAGAGAGGTGGAAGAAATTTTAACAGTGAATTTAAAGAAAAACTGTGTTGAAAAGGCAAATGAAATGAAGATTTCAATTTATTTGATCATTGATTCTACCCTGGTGACCGTGGATACATATTCAATTGTGCAACTAGCACATGCATCTGTGAAGGAGTTTTTGATTACTCAATACAATTCATCTCACGCTGTAGAATTGTTCCCCATCAATGAGCTCTTGGCACATGAAACAATTGCTCAAACATGTATTATATATCTGATGCAAATCATGGAATCCATTGACATAGAAAAAAGTTGGTTAATGATGAGGGCTTATCCTTTAGGGGATTATGCTATAGATAATTGGCCAGGACATGCAAGATTTGTTGAAAACAAAGATGATCAGAGTCTCCTCCATCACAAGATAATGGAATTTGCAACAAGTGGAAAAGTGTCCTTTCAGAAGTGGGCTAAAGTATATAGGAGACCTGCCTGGAGGGATTTTGATGGATGGAAAAATGCCAGCACAGTTTTCTATTTGATATGGGAAGGTTTACTAAATGCAAGCCATGATTTACTCAATTCCAGCACTGAGAGTGACTTAAAAGGTGCACTATATGCTGCTGCAAGACATGGGCATACAAGCATTGCTTCCAAAATACTCCAAAATCATAGAGTTAATATCAATGCTGAAGGTGGCCGTTATGGTACAGCCCTGCAGGCTGCTGCAGGAGAAGGAAATGAAACCATTGTGAAGCTTCTACTTCAAAATGGAGCTGATATCAATGCTCAGGCTGACCACAACAATTCCCTTTTGGCAGCAGTATGCACAGGAAATGAAGCTATGGTCAATCTTCTACTTGAAAATGGAGCTGAAGTTAATACTCCTTGTGGCTACGACGGCAGTGCTCTTTTGGCTGCAGTAGCCAAAGACAGTGAAGTGATGGTCAATCTATTACTTGAAAAAGGAGCTGATGTTAATGCTCAGGGGGGCCACTATGGCAATGCCCTGCAGGCTGCTATAGTCAATGAAAATAAAGGAATTATGAATTGTTTACTTGAAGCAGGAGCTGATGTCAATGCTCAAGGTGGTCATTATGGCAATGCCCTTCAGGCTGCTTTGGAAAAAGGAAATGAAGAAATGGTGAATTTTCTACTTGAGAAAGGCGCTAATGTCAATGCACAAGGTGGCCATTATGGCAATGTCCTTCAGGCTGCTGTGAATAAAGGAAATGAGAAAATGGTGAATCTTATACTTAGCAAGGGAGTTAATGTCAATGCTCAAGGTGGCCATTTTGGCAATGCCCTTCAGGCTGCTGCAGCCAAAGGAAATGGAGCTATGGTGAATCTTTTACTTGACAGAGGTGCTGATGTCAATGCTCAGGGTGGCTTTTATGGCAATGCTTTGCATGCTGCTGCAGCCAAAGGAAGTGAGGCCATGGTCGGCCTTCTGCTTAGCAAAGGAGTTGATGTTCAAGCTCAGGGTGGCAGGTATGGCAATGCCCTACAAGCTGCTGTAGCCAATGGAAGTGAGTTCATAGTACACCTTGTGTTGGATAAAGGGGCTGGCGTCAATACTCAGGGTGGCCTTTATGGCAATGCCCTTCAGGCTGCTGCAGCAAAAGGAAATAACGCTATGGTAAAACTTCTGCTAGATAAAGGAGCCAATGTTAATGCTCAGGGTGGCCTTTATGGCAATGCCCTTCAGGCTGCTGTAGCAATGGAAAGTGCAGCCATAGTGAATCTTTTACTGGACAATGGAGCTAATGTCAATGCTCAAGGTGGCCCTTATTGCAATGCCCTTCAGGCTGTTACAGCAAAAGGAAATAAGGTTTTGGTGAATCTTTTATTGTCAAAAGGAGCCGATATCAATGCTCCTGGTGGCAAATATGGCAATGTCCTTTTAGCTGCTATAGCCAAGGAAAATGAGGGTATGGTAAAGCTTCTACTTGAAAAAGGTGCCGATATAAATGCTCAAGGTGGCCAACATGGTAATGCACTTTTAGTGGCTGGAGCAGGAGAAAATATGGCCATGGTAAATTTTCTACTGGCTGAAACCGAGACACCAATTAGCCATTTTAGCAATACCCTTTTGGCTGCTGTAACCAAGAAAAACACAGCTATAGTAAATCTGCTACTTCAATATGGTGCTGACATCAATGCACAGTTTGGCTACAATGGAAATACCCTTCAGGCTTTTGCAGCTGCAGGGAAAGAGGCCATGGTTAAACTTTTACTTCAAAAAGGTGCTGATACCAATGCTCAGAGTGGTCTTCATGGAAATGCCCTTCAAACTGCTGTAGCCTACAGTGATGAAGCCATGGTGAATCTATTACTTCAAAATGGTGCTAATATCAATGCTCAGGGTGGCTATTATGGGAATGCCCTTCAGACTGCAGTGGTCTTCAGCAATGAGGCCATGGTAGAGCTTTTACTTGAGGAAGGAGCTGATATCAATGCCTACAGTGGCTATTATGGCAATGCTTTGTTTGCTGCATTGACAAGAAAAAATGAGGCCATGGTGAGAATTTTGCTTGACAGAGGAGCTGATGTCAATGCTCAGGGTGGCCATCATGGCAATGCCCTTTTGGCTGCTGTAGCAGAAAGTAATGAGGCTATTGTGAACCTTTTGCTTGAAAAAGGAGCTGATGTCAATGCTCAGGGTGGCCATCATGGCAATGCCCTTCAGACTGCTGTAGCAAAAAGTAATGAGGCTATGGTGAACCTTTTGCTTGAAAAAGGATCTGATGTCAATGCTCAGGGTGGCCATCATGGCAATGCCCTTTTGACTGCAATAGCAAAAAACGACGAAGCCATGGTAAAGCTTCTCCTTGAAAAAGGAGCTGATGCTAATGCTCAAAGTAGCCATGATGGCCATGCCCTTCTACCTGCTGTGGCTCAAGGCAGTGAGGCCATGGTGCAGCTCTTACTTGACAAGGGAGCTGATGTCTATGCTCAAGATAGCCAGCATGGTAATGCACTTATAACTGGTATAACCAAAACAAATAAAGCCATGGTACGGTTTCTATTTGAAAAGCTTGGAGCTGATGCCAATAACCATGGTGGCCATGCCCTTGTGGCTGCTATAGGAGCAGAAAAAAGGCCATGACAAAGCTCTTCTGATGTCAATGCTATGGATTGACACTGTAAGAAGAACGGTAAGTTACAGTAGGTTCCCGGAGCGTAACTGTAACCATAAAAGAATTTGACTTAAATTTACATTAAGAATAGGGTAGCCATATATGTCTACTCCTTCACTAGCCATGCTAAAAATACAATATTTTAACACTTCCTTCCATTTTGATGGCAGCTTTCAAGGCATTCTCTATCCCCTTTTGTTCCAATCTGAGCTGAAGTTTGCATGGCGTAAGCCCATGTATAGCCCCTGGCTTCAGGTGAGCATGATGAAGTGAGATTGTGTCACATTAAAATTTCAAACCCTTTGCGTCAAGGTGTCCATATGGCACCCATACGGCACACTCCACCCATACTATGGCACCCATACTACTGCCTTATTGATCTGGATCCACTACCATGCAAACGACGAGACAGACACAGACCAAAGGGCTCTACTGAACCGCGAGTGGTGCTCATAGGCGGTCCGATCCTTCGGACGCTGCACGACTACTACATCTGCACTGCAGAAATTGAACACCGTCTGGCCGAGTGAAATAGTGCTTCCGACATCGTGGAGGTGACAACGGTTGATCTTCACTAATAAGGTTGGCGGTCTGCACCTCATAACAATGATTTGCATTGTGGAGGACATATCAGTAGTAGTTATTCCCGTTCGTACTTGCAGTACATGCGCCGATTTACTGAAGCTGGTAATACCTTCATACAACAAATACTCAACGTAAGCAAAACAAGACAGTAATTCAGGAGCACGTTTTGCCGAAAGAGAGTGCCAAGGTAGAACACTCGAGGTTAAAGGAATAGTTGAATACGCGGGTTTTACTATATCCCAAAAATGTCCCCAAACCTCAGGAATCCCGATACTCACACCTTACCTTGAGTTGGCATTAGGACTCCTGGTTTCCAACTCTGGATCAGAGCCGCGGCTGCTTTATCATCTATACTCTTCGCCGTCTCCTCCCAAAGCTTCATGTGCTCCTCCTTCCTTCCACGTTCTTCGCCGGAAGCTCCTTGCTCGTCCCATCGTACACTCCGAGTAGAATGACGTCGTTGGCTCGGGGACCGATAAGATTAATGATGAGGAGGGGAGGACATTCGTCCGGGTAGATGAGAACCACTGAGGCGAAGAGACGCAAGAATCGGGCATAAAGAAAACACCCGGCGACTTACTGCTTCACTGAAAAGCCATCATCCAGTTTAATTGAACTTTTTTGTCTTCAGCCGCCCGCAAAACTATGCCCTTGAATTTTTGGCATATCAAAAAGTGCACATCACTTGGTTACATCGCCTTGTGGCAACGCTCGTGAGCTTCAAGGATCTTGTTAACAGGAACCCCCACTCGTCATTCGGGGGTGTCGAGATTGGACGTGAAGTCCATTCGGGGGAGGGAGTGCTCGGAGAGGGGATTGATGAAGGAGTGTGTCAGGTTGGGTCGGGAGGGATGTCCTGGGTTCATGTGCAAGGGTATAAGACCAGCATTGTCAACGGAGTTGGTGTAAGAACGTGCTCTAAGAACATATGCGGTGCTATATTAATTCGGGAAAAGAAACTGACTTTGCAGACAGCCTGGGTTCGGCTTGCAAGATTGCCTGTTACAGAGATTAGCATGGGCAAACGATGGCGGAATAGTGAATCCCTACCTACCATTATCACTTCCACTGCAGTCGCATTCCGGTAAGCCATACCCACCCAGTGATCCAAAATAGGACATAGCTGCACCATCAGTATCTGTGCATGAAAACCATTGCATGCCGGCGTATATCTGCACGCGAACGGGGCTGGATGGAACGACGCGATGCGGGCCCGGAAAACGGGAATTCCAATTCCTCGTCGAGATACGAGATTCAGTTTGGATTGATCCCCGGAAACTCTCCTCGCAGGTAAAGGAAAGCGACCTTATCTTTCTCGCCCGACCTGAACTAAGGTGATTTAGCGCAATCGAATACTTTTCAAAGAGAAAGTCGGTAATTCAAATGGACCTAACCTCTACACGTGACCAGACGCGCAGCTCTTTGACCTTCAACTTGTTGGAACGGGAACTCTCTCCTGTCCTCAACTCACAGTGTCCCGGAAACAGCGAATATGAATTGGCGCAACGTTTTACGCTGGTCGAAAGTCGACGCGACTGCAAAGCATTTTGTTATAAAGGGTTGACGATGTGAGTCGGCTTTTTCCATCTGTATCAAGCCAGACTAACAATCACCCCCCCTCTCCCTTCGATAAGAAAGACGTAAACTCGCCGAGGGAACACCAGTTCAACTTTCATCTACCTCTGAGCCGGTGAGTCACATTATTTCGGAGGTCTATAGGCAGAAGCGGCCAGTCGAGCTGAATCGGATGTACTTACGCTGTTCCTTATTCATCTTACTCAGTGTGTCGTATCTCAGACCTTTCAAGACTCCTCTCCTGGTGAACTCACATCGCAAACGAGTGGGGAAAATTCAAGAAAACCAGCAACGTCAACAATAGACTTGCTCTCAGTACTAGGTCGCCAGGTTCCTCCTCTACCACCACCATTGCATCCCCCTCTCATATTCCAGTCCCAGGTTCCGTCTCCTCAACTACCAAAGGGGTACGTGGACTTTCTTGAAGAGCGTAAATCGCAATTGGCAGCTCTTTCGAGAATCCGGAACTATAAGGAAGGTAGTAGATCCAAAGCCGGAAGAGGTGTCGGGGAAGGAGGCGGAGCATGTGGTGGAATCTAAACAGTCATGGTTACAGAATTTCCAGAGTACTAAGGTTGGGAGACCATTCGTGCGATTAGGCTATCATAGTGAGTTCTTTTCCGAATTTTAAGAATGACTGTATCTGATGGTCTTCCGCCTTAGACTTCATGCAAGTATTGCGCTGTTTAGAGTCTCAGAATTAAGAGGATCAAAAGCGCGTAAGTTCTACCTCATAAGTCGCACCTCGCTCCCTCACGATTTTTACAGCTGTCGTTCTTACGTATGTCCGAATGGGAGTCGTACCGTTTGTCGGACTTGCGAAACAATAGAACTATCCTCACCTACCCGAACTTGCATATATTGCATGAACTTATTTTTGTCGTCCCCGAACTTCAAACGTGTTCAGAGCGAAAATGTCGCTTGAAAATTTCCGGTTCCACAGCCAGGCTGGCGGAGTACAGGTCCTTTGAGACGGCTGGCAGGGTGGTATATGTCGTTCAGCACTTTTGTCCTCGAAGAGCTCGATATATGATACCTACCACGTTACACCGACGGCCTGGATGAACATGCTATTGTCCTTATTCCTTTCACCCTCCGTTGCGCTCCCTTCCTGCAAAAATCAACCATTGACAATCAACCGTGGAGAATCTCTTCGAATTTTATTTGGAATTCCTATCCCTACTAAATCGGTCCTCCGTGGCGAAATCCACCACGCTCCGTCTATCTGGCCAATGAAGAGCAGCTCCTGGTCATTTCCAGCGTCATGCCCAAAGGGTTCACCTCCTCGCGTCCGCATCTAAGCAGTCTTCTACGCACACGCAGCGTCAGTGTCGGAGCCACGGCTAGATGATTTCATTATATTTCACTCACAGTCTCACATTATGCGCTCTGGCAGCACCGAGAGGCTTGGACTTGCGAAGCAATAGAACCGTCTCGGTGAACATCATATAGTTGACACCCTTTCGTTCCTGCTTGATTCTAATGGATCAAGATATATCTAAACGGCTCAACTCATTCTTACTCTTCCCGTTCGGACCTTCGGAGACCTGAGGGCGGGGAAGTCGTTTGCCGCCTTCCGAGTAGGGGAAGAAGAGGCTCGTGATATTGGGGTCAGATGGGTTAGGCGTGAGTATTGGGATTCGCGAGGTCGAGGTTTTAGTGAGGTTCGAGGATGTTCTGGGATATATCGTGTTCAACTTTTACCAAACATTCGAGTGTTCTATATACCCAATCCGGCCTTTTTTTTGGCTCCCTTTTTTTCGCAGAACGTGCTGCCTGGCTTTATATCTTGGTTTGAACATTTGTCGCATGGAGATATTGCTGGTTCCAGTAGGCGAGCAGAAATAGGTATTACTGATATGCCCTCCACAATGCAAACCATTCTTATGAGGTCGAACCCCCAAGAACATCTAAACAGTCGATTGTTCTCCCAAGCGTCTGGTAGTACCATTCCACTGGTCTCTACCTTCTTCTCTTTTCGCTCTCCGTATTTGATTGTGCATCAGAATGTCAATATTCAATTTCGGCAGTGCAGATGTAGGAGCAGTTGCGCAAGAGTCGGAAGGATTGGTCCGCCTATTAGCACCAGCTACGGCCGTCAAGGAGATACCATGGCTACCGCTACCATAGCCGTTTGACTCGTCTCTGTATCGTCGTCGGTGTCCATAATGGCTTTACAGTACTGCGGACATTGACCTAGGTGATAGTTGAGGAATCGCAAGCAAACAGCATGACTTACAATCGAGATTCAACCAGCCGCAGAAACGAGGAAGATTCAAGGCAAGTAGGTGAGTATTCGGGAGAGACGAATAGAGCAGTGAGCTCGGGAAAGCCTTGAGAAGAGTTATTTCTATCTCCGCCGATGATAGTGTGAATGAAAGAACACTCACGTCGAAGGAAAAGATTTTGGTTTAAAGTAAAGATTTCCTCGGAATTTACTCATGTGCGACGAACATATTTGATGGCAACATAATGGTCGTGGGCGGATATAATTCTTGTAATTCTTGATCAGGAAATGACGGGAAGGATTAATGATAGCTACAAGTGGCTGACAGCCTGACACAGCTTTCTTCTGCCACGAATTCAACGGGAGTTCGGATGCCACCGAAAAGCTGAAGCTGACAATAGATAGACACGTAGGCAACACGTAGCTCTCTTTTGACTGCCATGACTGAACGCAAGAGCTTGCAAATTACACCTGCTGCGTCTGCAATGAACACAATTGTCGCGCCACCAAGTAGCTTTGAAGACCTATGGGCAAAGGCACTTGCAGATTACAAGGAGCAGACTGGTCGCGAAATCGACCAAGCCCAGATGGCCCAATTTCCTGACCGCCCTTCTGTGGACGATGTAGTCCGTATCCTTGAAACCCAAACAAAGGATCTCAAAACTTTTCGAAAAAGGGGCGAGAAGATACGAGCCGTGCTCAAGCCAGTGGTGCGCATTGTTCAAGTGCTGAATGATACAGCAGCGGAGGCTGCCAATGCTGCAGTATGTGACTCTCCAAGTGGAACGAGCTTTATTTTGACAGTGTATCAGAGTGTTCCTGGAGGAAAGGCTGTTTTTGTTGCCTTTGGACTCCTGCTTACAGTGCGTTGTCAATACTAGTCTAGAGCTTTTCAGTACTGTTCTTAAATTGAATCATACAGGCAGCCAAGGGGGTGACTGAAGTGTATGATGCACTTGAAGAACTCAAAGAAATTACATGAGGCTTTCATTCGAATGGAGTCATACTTTGGATCAAATTTCACGCCCAGCCCTGGATTGCAAGACATATATATCCAGATCCTCGTGCAAGTCATTAAAGTTGTTGGTTTTCTTACATCGTATCAAGA
>KN834928.1:20880-31559 GCA_000827265.1 Collybiopsis luxurians FD-317 M1 | reverse complement strand
CATTTCTCAATGATACTTTTGCCCGTTCGCTGGGGATAAGCCACGGATATCAGCGAGACCTTGTCGGTGACAACAACATCTAGGTCGTGTTCTGGAACGAGCACAGAGCATGAAAAAAAAACCAGACGGAGGGTGAGTTTGTAGATACAGTAAGGACAAAAGCAGTTTACTTGTACTCACCGGTCTGATCGACATGAGAGGCAAACGGCACGATGCAGCTGATTCCCGTCGGGTCATTCTTGCTCGGTCGGCTGTAAAGCGAATTGACGAATCGAAAGTCAGTGTTATATCTAGGTAAGGGAAAGGACAAAACACAACTAACGTAGACGGCGTATGCATAATTGAAATCTTTGCATTCCTCAAAAAGTCCGCGGAACCCCCTAACCCATTCAACATCCTGACGATTCCATCCGAACCCATCCAAAGTCAGAACTTACTCGAAACGAACCACCGATACTCACCTCGACCCAAGCGCATTCGTCGAATTCGCATGTCCATAAATGTCAACCTCTAGTGGCGTATTCATTGCTATGATTCCCATTCGACGAATGATCTCTGGAGAGGTGGCCACTTGCTGGGAGCGGAGGCGCAGTCGGTCTTTGTAATTTGTCCAATCTGTAGGAGATTAGAAATTTGATGAGGAAATCGAGATGTATACACACAAAATGGAACGCACTCTTGTAGAAATGATCAAACCCATCAGGGCTGAATTTGATAGATGTCGCTGTAGCAAAGTCCAACTTTCCTGAGTCGAAAAATCGAAGGAACGTATCTGATCATGCGCAATTGTAAGCATATCGCTCATCCAATGAAACCTAAACACCAAGCACTTCATACCTTGTAACACCTCCGTCCAAACCTGCACGTTATCAAACGGACCCTCTGCCAGTCCTCCAATAATTGAGTTCGCTACATTCCCAATCCCCGACTGCAAGGGCAACAACAACTTTGGCAACCTCCCCTCGCCGACCTCCCTCTCCAAAAAATTTATTAGATGCCTCACAATCGCCCAACTCTCATCATTCTCCGGCACATTGGAACCCGTGTTATCCGGTTTGTGAGTTTCGATAATCGCCACGACTCGATCTGGATCGACGGGTATGGCAGTTTAACCGATGCGGTCTGAAGGGTGGGTGATAAGGTAGGGTTGGCAGTGAGGTGGGAGGAAAGATTAATTGATGGCATGTAAGCCCTCGAGGTTGGGTATACGAGTGTTGACTTCGATGATGATTTTTGCAGCAGATTGGAGGATTTCGGGGGTAGCGCCAACCGATGCGCCTGGAACAATGTGTCCTTCCGAATTGATTGCGGTAGCTTCGACGATAGCCCAACCAAGGGGTTTGTTGCGTTCACCGTGTTTCTTGTGTATATTATAATAGCCGTACGTCAGATTTTGTGGAAATACTAAATGAAAAATGTCAGTCAAATGATTTCTGCGGACCAAATTGAGGATGCAAGGACGCAACTGGACAGGTGCCTGTCTGCAACCTCGATTCTCCCAGCATTAATCCCTTTGGCGACTTCCTTGCCAAGTTGATGTGGATAGCGGCGAGCGATCCTGTTATGTGAATTAATGAGAAAAAGGTAGCCAGAAAGCGAAAACTACATACATATCAAGAGCCGCCCAACGATCTTCTACCTCAGGCCCAACCGAAGCTCCAACAAAGAAGTTAAAGTTCTTCGTAGATGGCTCGCCTTGGTGATTGCTTGATTCGATATCATCCGCTATTGCCTAGGTTGAGCCTCATGGAGTCTGGATTCTGCACCAAAGATGAAATCGTGTACGGTAGGAAGAGTCTTCGGGTATCCAACGCTGGTAAATCCAGACCAATCAATCTGTGCATTTTGTCAGTAAACGGTAAACAATGTCATCGAAATAGACCAACATAATCGTCGTACTGATCCAAACAGTCATTAGCTTTAGTAACGGCGATGGAAGGAAAAGAAACTTACCTTGAATAATGGCACTAAATTATCAGGCCTAGCTAGTCTCGCAAGATACGGAGGTCATTTAAGCGTTCCAGTAAAGCAACAGAGAGCAGGGGCGACGTCCTGCTGATGTTACGCAAGATACGTGTATAGCACATGGTCAGTTATTGCTGGATTACCACAACGATATCGGTCACAGGAATAACAGTGAGTGGGAAATTGAGTGAGATATGGGGTAGGGCTTGGGAGCGTCATGAATAGGTAGGTGTTGTAAGAGGTTAAAATTAGGCGCAATCGTTGCAGGATGGATCGATTTTTCTCACATTCACTTAACTCTTATCAGAAATCGGCTCCGCGGTTAATGCAACTTCTGGATCAATACTGAAATTTACCATCGATGAACAAACGGAATGGATAAATCCGAACAGGATTACGTGCCTCACCCTCCCAAACTCCGTCCAAACCCGCACATTGGAACGTGCTCTCTCCCTCAATGTTCCGGTGGTCGAACTCGACACGCTACCAACTCTGGACTACGACAACTCGAGCTATCTCGCCTCCCCTCTATAACATCCTCCCTCAAGTCTGTCGAAGCTCCGTCTGATCACTGTCCTATCATTCTCCCGCACATCCAGCGATCTGTGTCGCCTGAGCTTAATTTGCAGGTTGCATAGATCTTCATGGGCAAATGCGTATCCATCGATCGTTGTTGATTCCGAAGAGGATCCGACTATTTTGGGGTAGCATCAATCAAGTCAGTTGGCAGGGTATGGGCCTAAGAATTGACGTGACAATATCCTAATTGAGAGATTTGATAAATCGTCGTATTGCTGGGAAAAATTGTAGTTCCCCTAGATGAGAGTTTGCGGGACCACTGAATGAAAAGCTAATCAGGTCCAACTTTGTGAGTAACGTGGGCCAGGTCTACGCAACGGAATAGCGCTTGCGCCACAAAAATTGAGTTCCCCCATTATCTATATGCGACATCGTTACTGACTTGGAATGGATAACAATAAATAAACTCCCGGTTGATAAGAATCGATGAGAAAATTGTACATAGTAAAGACAGAAAGCAGCGTACCTGCGGCAGGTACCCAAAATTGTTACACTGCGTCGTTGACCATGTCTTGGACCAACAAATCAAGTTCCTTCCTGCGGATGCCCAACTATATATATATACCGGTTGTTGGAGCGGTGAATTCGACAGCAGGGAAACGCATGCAAGAGCGATCAGATAACGGATGGAGGTGGATATGAAGGAAGGCAACGAACGGGAACCGAGCAAGCGAGTGGCGGGGGTGAAAAGGTGTCTCGACACTTGCGGCAGCTTTCTCACACTCCAATTATATCCGAGGAGATGGTCAAAATCGGATACTTTACCGTCTCAGATTGTGTACTGAGTTCGATTACTGCTGATGTGTGGGCTCAAGAAGGGAGCACGAGTCTTAGCAAAAACAATATATAAAGCTCCTGATCTTTTCCACGTCTTGTCTATCTCTCGTTAGGCTCTTATGACAGCGAAATTTAGCATGTTATGTCAATCATTTTCTTTAAATGCTTCCCTGCAATAACTGCACCAATATCCTGTATTGTATTGGATTTATCTTAGCCCATGAGCATTGAACAAGTATGCAGGTGTCCTGAATATTTTTGCCACCCTTCTGGGCATACAGACTATATCTCAAATTTGGGAATCGTAAAGCAGAGGGAGTAGGTGAGAAAATTCATCTTACTATGAGTTTCACCACTGGCAATGCAGCGGGCACGTATATTTTTGCGTGTCACAGGTGCGTGGTGCGTGTCACAAGTGCGGTGCGAAACTTTTATCTTATACAGCTGTATATATTTTGACCCTGTTAGTATCCATATGAATATGTTTGTGAAACACGCAAACGTTGTGGGCGAAATTAATCGGACTTAATCTTTGATTACGGTAGGCTAATCAACGGGGAAACACTGAGCACACTGCGCTTTGCACTAGCTTGAGCGTCCCAGCCTACTTACGCATGACGCAGCAACGACATATGCCTGTGCACAGACTGAAAGCAGTGTTGTTGTACCAGGCTAGTACTTTTGCATCTCAGAGCGCTGAGATACGCAGCTGACCTTCCTTTTTAGGCATTGCTTTTCTCCTCTCTGGTGAGACATTGGAGCTCAGCTTGCTCTTCCTTTCGTCTCGCCAGGTAGGAATTATTTCTCAATTATTTCGGTAGTTTTTGATTCATCTTTCTCTTCCTTTCGTCTCGCCAGTTATCTGCTTTTTCGCAGCACCCTCCCTCTCCCTTCCCTAGTTTCTCAATTTTCTTTTATGTATCATTCGCTCTAATAATAAAAAAACAAGTTTTTTCCATCTATATATCATACGTTATGTCTGATGGGGTTACACAGACAACTGAATCACCTGAAGGAACGTCGTCTTTTCCAGCTCAAGAAGTTAAATCCCTCGAACAGATTGTCAAACAATATTTCGATGGTGACATCGAGAAGAAAACGGCAATCGCGAATCTCACTGTCGAAACAGTTAAAATTTGTGCAAAGCTTAAAATCGCATTTGAAGTGTCGGTTATACAGCCCTATATCGATGAAATTGAGGATTTTGAGCGGATTACAGATGACGCTGCGAAAAAGGGGGAGGTTCAGGAAGGTAGTTGACACGGCAGCGAAGACAACAGGATTGGAGATATCGGCATATGCGAATTCGGTGCTAGATCAGAACAATTGTCTCACAAGCGTACCGAACGAGGAGAGGGAGAAGATGGATATGAAGTTGTTGCAAAGAGACGTCGAGCTGACAAGTCAAAGTTCCAGTGGAACAAGGACCGAGATTTGTATGCCGCAGCACTTTCCCCTGCTCACGAAGCACTGTGCGAGCAGATCGCGGTATATTCCTCAAATACCAAAGATGTCCTCAAGGACCTCGATGTTGCCCTTAACAAACCGTCCTTACCAAAATCGCAGTGGACAAATGTTCTCCACGACAGTTACGTCGATTTCGACGAAATCCTCAGTCATACTTTCTCGACAGAAATGGAGGATCAAAGCATTTTCCTTGTCGGCGATACCACCCTCGAGTTCAAAAAACCTAAGATGGTTTCGAAAGTCAGCTCACATAGTCAATGGATCAATGCATTCCATACCTACGAGGAAGCCGTGTTATTCGCTTTTACAGGTCGCGAACTCGAGCTGCATGGATACTCCAACCACATCAACAACCTATTCGCTGCAACCCACATTTCATTACACCACAGAGTCATCAATTATGACCGGGCAGTTCACATCTACGTTGGAAACAAACGTGATATCCTCTTGCATGAAACCGAGAAATTTAGCCATATCAAAATGGCCCATATCAATGCTGGAGGTGTTGCCGTGGTCAGATCGAGTACAGGAAATAGGTTTGGAAGAGCAGGACAAAAGCAAAAAAGATTTTCAGAAGTTTGCAGAAACTGGAATTTCAGAACGTGTTCTAGAGAGAGGTGCATCCTCAGACATGCCTGCATCAACTGCGGCTCTGCCGACCATGGTGCTAAAGATTGCCAAAACCGAGGGAGAAAAGCAACCTGAGCATTCTGCTAGGTCTGTTCTTTCGGCTTTTGCAGTTGCGGCGCATGCACGAGGAGTCGTAGGTGAAGCTTATGATGGAGAAGATATGGAGCTTGATGTGCGAAGATATAATTGAGAGAGTTGTGTGTTTCTGCCGAGGTATATGAGGGGTATTGGTTGGAAATTTGATGACCTCCCATGTCGCAGCCGTACTATCGCTTATACGGAATTCGACGATCCTCTTCCTAGACCGCCAGCAGAAGAATTCAGAAATATAGCTGCGATGGATACAATACTAAAAAATCCTGACCTTTTCCATATCAATAAGGTCATTAATGTCGATCGTCTTGAAGCGTTGTTGCAATGTCACCCTAATCGACTCTTTGTTGATTCGGTACTCCTTGGTCTTCGAGAAGGTTTTTGGCCTTGGGCGAATACTGGATTTGCGAGCGGATATCCAGTAACTTGGGATAATTCATGGTCGCCGCCTCCATTGAGTCAAGAATGAAACTTCATTAATAGTCAACGAGATGTAGAAATAGCAAATGGTCGTTTTTCTCGTACTTTTGGCCCCAACCTTCTACCTGGAATGTTCAGCACACCTGTTATTGCCGTACCCAAACCACATTCCAAAAAACTCCGTCTTGTTTCGCATCAGAGTGCTGGAGACTTTTCACAGAATTCAATGGTAGACCGTTCCCAAACTAAAGGGCCTCACATGGATACAATGAAAGAATTTATTCTGGCACTCCTTCATTATTGTAGACAACACCTGAAAGCTCGGCTAGTAGTTTGGAAATCTGACATCTCAGAAGCGTATCGTTTATTGCCAATGCACAAGCTCTGGCAAATTAAACAAATTATGACTTCTAATTTGCCTACCAAACAAGAGCTCATGTTGGGTGAAGTTGCATCAGAGAAGTGCCGAAATGTTGATTTTTGTGTGACCTTTGGCAATAGTGGATCCCCGAGATTGTGGTTTTCTGTAATTGGCCTTGTCCTGTGGATTGCGACATTCGTCAAGTTGATATGCGATCTTTTTTGCTATGTGGATGACACGTACGGTTGGGAGGATGAAGTGAATACAATGCTTTACCGCCCTTACAACCGTCATTTTCCCATGAAACAAGCCCTACTTCTATATCTTTGGGACTTTCTAGGCATTCCTCATAAATGTGAAAAGCAATTATTCGGCTTTATCCTCGTCATTATCAGTTTTCAAGTCGATCCTAATGCAATGACCATTACTCTTCCTTCCGAGTCTAAGGAAGATTTGATACGATTTATTCAACACTTCATTTTATCTCCTTCTCGATGGCGCACCTTGCACAAGTTCCAAATGCTTTCTGGCTGGGTAAATTGGTCATTCAATGTCTTTCCCCTTCTTCATCCATGTTTGTGTAATGTCTACAACAAGATGAAAGGGAAGAACAGGCCGGATGCTCCCATCTATCTCAACAAAGCTGTTAAGGATGACCTTACCTGGTTCATAAACCATATTCGAAGGTCGCAAGGCACTCTTATTTTCGATGGGATGGACTGGAACCCTTACCTTGAATGTGATATGACCATATTTTGTGATGCTTGTTTAAGCGGAATGGGTTTTTGGATGCCCAAATTATTGTTGGGTTTCTACTCCCCTGTACCCACTGAACAAATTATTTGACATATCTTCTTCTATGAAGCCTTGTGCATCATCTCTGCTATCCACTGGTGTTGCACCACTATGCACACCGACTCTTCACTCACCCACTGTTTGCGCCTCACAGTCTTTTCTGGCAGCAAGAATTCTGTCAATATCTTTGATTCTCTTCATGCCTTACCACAATATAATCCTCTTCTCACATTCGCTGTTGACGATCTTCTTTCCTTCAATGTTGATATTCGTATTGTTCATGTTAACAGTGAAGCAAATACTGTTGCTGATGCTCTCTCTTGCAGGAATTTCTCCAGAGCTTTGCTTCTTGCTCCGGGTTTACACATTAATTTCTTTTCACCCCCTCATGAGCTGTTGGGGGCAACTTCATCATGAACCTGAGCACTCAAAAGTCTAAGCAACCTGTAAGGGAAGCTTGGACTAAAGAGCGCTTGGTACGTGAACGTGCCGTTGCTCTTGGCTTCGCCATTGACACCACCTCCACTCTCATGTATGGATCAGCCCTAAATTCTTATATCGAGTTTTGCCGTTTGCATCATTTCCCCCTCGACCCTACTTCAGATATGCTCAGCTTCTATATCGTTTTCATGTCAAGTCATATTGAACCTCAGTCGGTTGTTTCTTATCTTTCCGGCATTTGCAATCAACTTGAACCATTTTTTCCAAATGTTCAGGACATTCCTAAATCTGACTTAGTTATGCACTCCCTAAAAGGGTGCAAATGCCTCAAAAGTAAACCAGTAAATTGCAAGAACCCTCTGACTTGAGACCATTTAAATTGCATCGCTTCTTCTTTGGGTAGTTCTCCCCTTTTCAATGATCTCTTGTGGGCGACACTTGTTTTCACTGGTTTTCATGGCCTTTTACATTTAGGCGAAATGGTAATAAACAATAACAAGTTGAAGAGAAATCCACACAAATATTGTTGTTGTTTGTCTGCCAAACTTTCACTGTCTTCCTATGAATTTATTTTAAAATCCCACAAAGCAGACAAATTCTTTGAAGGAAATTGAGTTCTCATCAACAACCCACATGCACTACTTCTTTTCCACAGATATCTCACCCTCAGAGATACATATTTACCCCTTAATCCCTATCTTTGGGTTCACCGCGATGGTTCCTTACCTACCCATTCGTGGTTTCTTTCTAAACTCCATTCCCTTTTTCCAGATCGTTCTCTTGCCGGACAATCCATGCGCGCTGGTGGAGCTACCGCTCTAGCAGAAGATGGTGTTCCCTTTCATATCATTCAAGCAAAAGGTCACTGGGCCTTGGAAACTTTCCATGTTTATATCCAGAAACATCCAACGCTCCTCAGTGCAGCAATTGCAGCCAATGCTTAACACTCCTCCTCCATCTACATCTCATTTACCCCTTTTTACCATATTTCGGAGTGTTTTTTCTCTGCTCAACGTATCTGGGGGCCCTTCTTGGGTTGCCCATTTTTGGCTATAGCAAAGGTGTTCCCCAATGTTGATTGGTTGGACTTAATCTTTGATTATGGTAGGCTAATCAATGGGGAAACACTGAGCACACTGTGCTTTGCACTAGCTTGAGCATCCCAGCCTACTTACGCATGATGCAGTGACGACATATGCCTGTGCACAGACTGAAGGCAGTGTTGTTGTACCAGGCTAGTACTTTTGCATCTCAGAGCGCTGAGATATGCAGCTGACCTTCCTTTTTAGGCATTGCTTTTCTCCTCTCTGGTGAGACATTGGAGCTCAGCTTGCTCTTCCTTTCGTCTCACCAGGTAGGAATTATTTCTCAATTATTTCAGTAGTTTTTGATTCATCTTTCTCTTCCTTTTGTCTCGCCAGTTATCTGCTTTTTTGCAGCACCCTCCCTCTCCCTTCCCTAGTTTCTCAATTTTCTTTTATGTATCATTCGCTCTAATCTATGTTTTTTGTGTTGCGTTTTCTTTCTTTGCTCATGTAATTGTATTACAATATGCCTTTTTATTTTACTATTGTTTGTACCATATTTCGGAGTGTTTTTTCTCTGCTCAATGTATCTGGGGGCCCTTCTTGGGTTGCCCATTTTTGGCTATAGCAAAGGTGTTCCCCAATGTTGATTGGTCAGATCTTTATCACACTGGGCACATATATTTTTGCATGTCACAGGTGCATGGTGCATGTCACAAGTGCATGGTGCATGCAGATGCGTGTCCTGCGTGTGTGCGCATGGTGCATGGTGCGTGCAGGTGATGTGACATTTAAAAATTGAAAAAGAAATTAATAATAATTGGAGCGTGCGGGTAGGTTGGCATAACAATATAATTGATTTTACATTAGTCTACCTGCGATCCATCTATTCATGTCAATGAGATGTACTCTTTATTTAAGTGACTGTGATGTCTGCCTTTCCTTTCGAGCAGAAAAGAAATATAGGTCTTACTGCAGGACCCCCTTTTTCGTGGCATAAGTCCAACAACAGAAGCAAAATAGCACTCATAGGGTGTGATAAAGATCTGATTAATTTCGCCCACAACATTTGTGTGTTTCACAAACATATTCATATGGATACTAACAGGGTCAAAATATATACAGCTGTATAAGATAAAAGTTTTGCCAGGCGATGAAAAATCCCTTTCTTTTCCCCACCATACTATTCACATTTGCTCAAGCTTACAGATTCTCGCTGAATATTGTTGAAATCATTGTAAGTTAATTGCTATAACTTGCAGCCCAGTTTTAAACAGGCCTACATCTAGAAAACTGTCAAAAAAGCCTTCTATACTGGTTTTCAAGCACTTGCTTCTCTTTTT
This sequence comes from Collybiopsis luxurians FD-317 M1, assembly GCA_000827265.1. Taxonomy (NCBI): domain Eukaryota; kingdom Fungi; phylum Basidiomycota; class Agaricomycetes; order Agaricales; family Omphalotaceae; genus Collybiopsis; species Collybiopsis luxurians. Next base: position 21,663 of record KN834928.1, on the reverse strand, counting down.
GCAGATTCAGATGAGGTATATGAACAAGACTCTGGATCTCAGAAACGGCGCCGTCGTCATCATGCATATGGTGATGACAGTGATCATGAGTTGAGGAAGAAGAAGTGACACAAGAAGGAGCATCAAATGCAACACTCCAGTGCAATGCAATCTTCTCAAAAAGGTTTATTCAACCTTGTTCCAGTCTATAGAGATGGTAACATTTAGAAAGATATTCTGCAGCCTGACTCTGATGTTGTTAACATTTGTCTAGGTCATATTGTTGCTTATACAGAGGTTTTGCTTGCACCATCTGCTGCAGTCCCATCAAATCCTGTACCACATGCTTCCTTGCCACAACCTACCCCAACAAACACAGTTCCAGCTAAATCTTTACCAATTTCTGATCCCTATGCTTCCAAGTGGGCTTCCATTGATCTCTCTGACCCTGCTTCTCTCTCTCAATTTCTTCCACTTGAAACTCAGCCTGATCCAGAGGCTAGAAACTTGTGTGATAATGGTGTATTATTTACCTCATTAGATAGACTGGATGGTGGATGGAATGGCTGGCCTTTAGGAAAATTTGCCCTTGACCTTACTCATCAGGAGTATCAGGATACCAAAAATCTTCAGGTGCATTGGGCAACTCGGAATATTGGTGGTGATCGCAAAGGCAGTAGACACTCTTCCACTATAGCTGATGGTAAAATCAGCCATAAGATCTGCCTGGGAGTCATGCACTGTGACAATTCTGAATGTCAAATAATTACCAGACCTTTTGTCAAATCTGATGCAGAGAGGAAG
>KN834925.1:0-32907 GCA_000827265.1 Collybiopsis luxurians FD-317 M1 | reverse complement strand
AGTATTATAATCAAGATGGGGTCTTACTCTATGCACTCCTTTGATTGATTGATCTCCTGCTGCCTCAAAGGTCTGTAATCCCACTGAGTCATCTGAAGCAAATCAGTGCAAGTATTGACATTGAAATGGTCTCTTACATTTACCCATCCCTTTCAGTTCTCTATCTTCTACAGTTTCAACATTATCTCTGGGCCAATTGAATTTTTTCAATGTAATGCCTCTTCCATTGTTTTCACCAGGCACAACACAGAGATAAGAATCCACTGAACTCTTAATGTAGCTATGTCCTGTCGTGACAGTTTCCAGCCAACTTTGAAGCCACTAACACAATTTTGCACATATGACCCGAGCGGCATGCCGGCCAAACACGACCTGCCCGCACCAAATACTGATCCCGCCCGGACACTTACTGCGTTCCGCCCGCGGGCCAATTCAGTAGACAACGTATATTCAAAAGCCATATAATACTCAATACGCTACAATCACTGGCCTTTCATGGCATCAGATTGCAGGAGTCAACAAATTCCAATCCTTCGTGCGCTTACCTAGATTGCAAATGCTTGCATTGTATCCGGGGGATGAGGAATAAAGCTTATATGGCAAATCTCACGAATATGCAAAGTAGAGAATTTGAAGCCGTATGCAGTAAAATCTATTGTGAATTAAGGTGGTCGCCAGTGCGATGTGTTAGGGAATACACAAATGGGGCGGGCTGTTGTGTTCAGCGTACATATTCTATTGGTTTATTTCCTTCATGCCGAATTTCTGGCACTTGCTGTTCGAACCAAAGAAGCACACCTCCTGTGTACAGGTTACAGCAAACATAGGCTATAGCAAATAAATCTTATCTTTCCATGCAAGGCTTTCAGTATAGATACAGCAAATAAATTTCCTCCTTCTAAGCAAGCCCTGCAGCATTTATAAGCTACAGCAAATGATGAATTCCCTCTAATACTCGACTTTTGTGGCATAAAGGAGCTAACAAAATAGTTTCTATTGCTCCGTGTCAGTAGTACTGCATATATTAGTTATAATAAATACATGCCATCTTTCCGCCTAGGGATCACAGCATATATTAGCACACACCTACAATAGACGCTGTCTATCCCAAGAATAATAACATATATTAACTACAACAAATAGATGCTGTCTCTCCATGTAACGATTACAGCATCTATATGTTGTGTTGTAGCTAATAGATGCCGTCTTTCCACTAAGGATTACAGCATATATTAACATCTACTAGCTACCACAAAATAATGCTGTTCCTTCAGCTGGGGAACCCAGCATATACTTGTTCTTCCAGCTAGGGAATCCAGCATATACTAGCTGCAACAAATAGATGCTGTTCCATCAGGTAGAGAGCCCAGCATATACTGGCCGCAACAAATAGATGCTGTTCCTTCAGGTAGGGAATCCAGCATATACTAGCTGCAACAAATGGATGCTGTTCCGTCAGGTAGAGAGCCCAGCATATACTGGCCGCAACAAACAGATGCTGTTCCTTCAGGTAGGGAATCCAGCATATACTAGCTGCAACAAATAGATGCTGTTCCTTCAGGTAGGGAATCCAGCATATACTAGCTGCAACAAATAGATGCTGTTCCTTCAGATAGGGAATCCAGCATATACTAGCTGCAACAAATAGATGCTGTTCCTTCAGGTAGGGAATCCAGCATATACTAGCTGCAACAGATAGATGCTGTTCCTTCAGGTAGGGAATCCAGCATATACTAGCTGCAACAAATAGATGCTGTTCCTTCAGGTAGGGAATCCAGCATATACTAGCTGCAACAAATAGATGCTGTCCCTTGAAGTACGGAATCCAGCATATGTTAACTACAACAAATAGATGCTGTTCCTTCAGGTAGGGGATCCAGCATATACTAGCTATAATAAATAGATGCTGTTCCTTCAGGTAGAGAACCCAGCATATCTTAGCCATAACAAATAGATGCTGTTCCTGTAGATAAGGAGTTGTCCTTCCACAGCATATACTACCTGCAACCAATAGATGCTGTCCCTTCAGATAGAGACTGGGTGGAGAAGTTAGAGCCCAGCATATACTAGCTACAAAAAAATGATGCAGTTCCTTCAGGTAGGAAAATCCAGCATATACTTGATGATGCAGTTTCTTCAGGAAGGGAATCCAATATATATTAGCTACAACAAATAGATACTGTTTCTTCAGGTAGGGAATCTAGCATGTATTAGCTACAACAAATAGATGCTGGTTCTTGAGGTAGGCAATCCAGCATATATTATCTACAATGAATAGATGCTGTTTCTTCAGCCAAGGTGTGCAGCATATATTAGCCAGAACAGGTAGTTGCTGTTCCTTTACATAGGAAATCCAGCATATGTTAGGTACAACAAATAAATGCTATTCCTTCAGGCAAGGCGTGCAGCATATATTAATTACAACAAATGATTACAGCAGATAAAGTATTTCACTGTTTGTCCATGCAACGCCGATTCGCTTTACAGTTACAGCATAGTGAAGCTTTAGCAGATTGGTCCCTACGATGTTTGGAAATTTGATTGTGTCTTTTGTCTATTCATCTCCGTTACTGGGGCTTCTACCAATTCAGCGGGGGGTATATACGATGTTAGGTTTGCAACTCATGGTGCTCTGGGTCATCACACCGGACAAATTGTGCTCTCTGACCATCGTGGAGAGCAGCCAAAGAATTGCCGTGATATCCAGCCACTATAAATTGATACGATTTGGGGTATCCAACGTCATGCACAACATCTCACTTTGTAGGAGACTATTCATGAAATGCGTCAATATTGTCTTAAGTACTTTAAATTTGCTTCCGCGCTTTTTTAATTTGGAACTATATATGAAGTGATCGGCATCCAACCCCGCGGTACTCGGACGCAGATATGGACGGGGATACGGTCAAGTAAGCCGAAGCCGAAGAGCCTAAATTTCTTTTCTGTACTTTTGCAACGGAATACATAGCAAGATGATCCAGGAAGTTGCTTTACTTCACAAAAACTGACAGGCGGAAGACGAAATTCGTCAGTTGAAGAATTGGGAATAAGTTGTTGATATGGACGTCAAACCGAAAACCGAATATAGCTTGGGAGCCAGGCACAGCATTCTTCCCGAGGTCCGAACAGGCAGTATGTTCGAACTCAGAATTTTCACTATACAGACATACACACTTGTGCAATGCCCGACGCAACCGACACAACCGACACAATCGACACAACCGACACAATCGACACACTGCCTCATACGTCCAGGTACCCATATCGTTCACTGCTTAACCCGAAACTCTGTATATGAATAGTAGTATGAGAGAGCGCGAGCTTGACTGCTATAGATACCTGGTATGTATGTACATTCGTTCTTGTAAATTAAGTTAATCATGGGTCGGATGTAAAAGCTTGAGCAACTTCGCGTATGGTACGGAAAATCATCTTGTCCGTCAATGCTAATCCTTGAACATCAATAAATACTTCTCTATGCATTTTGCGACAAGACAGACATTCTTTGAGCGGTCTATCATATACGGCCTTTTCGACGTGCCAATGTGTTAAAGTTTCTGGATGCACAAATGAGAAAAGAAGCAGTAGATAAAGGATGGACGTACCAGCACCGTACCCGAACGCGGTCACAATTGCACCTAGCCATACACGTAAAGGGTTAGGACAGAGCATATGCCAAGCCCACATTCGCTGTTTCATGTTCACTGTTTGTCCAATTTTCATCGTCCAGGGAGGTTCGAAATACCAGTAGATATAGCAGATGTAGGGTTTAGAGCCGACGATGGGATATTTAGATAATTTGGAGTTGAGAATTAGATCTGAACGTTTGGCTACTTTGTGTCGTCGAGGCAAGGGTCTGAAGCGGACAGGGATCTTCCTCCAACTATCGAGGTCGCGGGCCATCGTATACGCCCAATAGGGCCGCAAATTGAAATACATTCCAATCGGATAATTCTTCGCGGGACCTGGGAAACCTTCAAGGCTTTGCGAAAAGTAGTTCGTCGACGAGGTGCCTAGCGCTATACCTTCCCGATACACTATGAGAGTCTGGCTATCTGGGATTTGGAATTCGAATCCACCACGGCAGGGAGCGATGACACCCAGATCAAGCAACCGTTTCGTCATGTCGTCGTCAGGCCCTCGGACAGAAAGCAAATCATTGGGCTTACTCGAATCCCACTGAACTGGTAGGCTATCGGGGCCAAGAACTAGACGGTCTTCATGCGTTCTTCGAAAAATTGCACAATGATTTGTCGCAGTCGGGTCTCGCCGAGCTGGCAGCCCATCCGGACCAAGAATGAGATGCTTTCTTTCGCGCGTTTTTCTCCAGTTATGCGTACAGCGGGTGAAGATTGTCGGATGCAGGAATGAACTTAGAGATTGGAGATTGAGGATAAGCCGAGAAGGAGGACTGAGAAAAGGGTGCATTATATGTGTGGAGACAAGCTTCGAGTGGAGGATATAACACCGTCGTGAGGAAACGATACTGAACAAAAGAAGCAAAACTCACCAGAATCCCGAAGTGTATTGCTTGAGCAAACGATGATTTTCGCAAAAATAGAATCTTTGATGTTTCGGTAGGATGGACGAATGAGAAAGATATAGAGAAAAGAACAGAAAGAATCGTCAGCATACTCGTTAACGTTCAAGTGGCTCGTCTTACCACAAGTAGAAACACCAGAATAACTAGCTAGGGACTGGGGGAGACAAAATAGAATTGAGCGAAGACAGAAGGCGAAACTGTCAAGGGGGGTTGATATAACTATCTTCCAAAAGGCCAAATTTGACGTTTTACGCTTATGAAAGAGCATAAAGGAGTGACCCATACAATGACGAGGATAAGATGCCCTTCGAGTACTCAAAAGATCCCTTAAAGTATTAAGAGTGAATTCGTTTAGACACCCAAAACTAGCAGAAATATTGACCCTGCTCACCTGAATCCTGCACGCATCCTCAATTATCACCGGTATGCTCTACCACGCAAGAAGTTGAAGTGTTGACGCCAAAAGTGAAGAGCTGGATCAAGAAATTTGGAAAGAGGCCAGATGGTGTGATCAAAGTCACGTCAGCAGAATGAACAGTAAGAGGATAAGGAATTAGAGTTGTGTACGAGAAAGTATTGAATAGATTCGCTTACTACACTTCGCATCAACTACTGACGCCAGTCCCATTCCTTGGCCCTTGTCGTCGTCGATCCAATGTTCGCGTGAGTTCTGTAGTAACGCGTTGCAATGCTATTCCGGGGACTTATAACTTGCAGACCACCAAGATAAGTTATATATTCCTCTTTTGGCCGTTCTTCCCTTAATACATGGACGAACGCGGTGGTTGTCGGGATGAGATGCGTAATATTGTATGAAGAGAGCTAGGTAGAGCCTCATGAGGCTCATAACCCTGCCCTCTATATGGGAAACCTCCTGTCAGATGAAGAAGATTCATTTGTGCCATGCATTGATGTCACCATACGCGATACAACCGGGCCACCGTAAGAAAGTCGGGAGGCGCTGAGAGGGTAACTCAACCGCACACCAATGCTGTCATATTAGATGGGGTATCGCACCTACCGGTCGTTCGCTTGATTATTGTCTTCCCGCGACCGACCCTCTCCAGAAGCACCAAATGAATTAGTAGTCGACGAAAACCTCAAGTCAGAACCGAAGATTTCGTCACCAACACAATGAGGCAGGACAACTGTGAAAATAGACCGGGAGAAATGGCGAACGATATCATTCAGACATATTTTGGATGGCACAGGGAGTACCGTTTGACTTACCGTGTACAATAGTCATATACTCCTAATGCATCTTCTCGATCCAGGCCCACTCAAAACCATAGGCTTATGTGATTGTTGGCTGTTCTGAGGTCCCTTTGCGTACAACGGAGAGGGTTCTAGGAGGGGTAATGTAGTACTGTGTATTTGGTAAGTGAACATAGAATCAAACCAGGGCATACAGTACTTTTATGAACTCGTACCTTCAACGATAAGGTATGTCATACTTCTGTTCTAAGAAGCTCGCACCCACAAAGTCGAGCACCTGGTCAGCACAGGCTGCCGTTAGAATCATGCACGCTTGCCACCAGCACACATCGCATTTGTTTTCTTCCTCGTAAGTTTGCAAGAGGTCGAATGAAACGAGTTTTCCGCTCTAGCCTCCTGAACGCGAAGTTAAGTTTCCTTGCCTTCTGTTGTTAAACACCAATGCTCAATGTCAATTTAAGAGAGGGCAGCATACGAACCTCCTCTTGGAATATTCTCTTCTCTTTCTAGAAGAGCGGTTTCTTGGGGTGCCGTCGGGAGGTTCATTCTCTTCCTTCCCTAGGTTACCGTATTCACCAGGTAGAGTCAATAGACTCCCTTCTTTCGCGAGGTAAAGTCGCTACTTCCCTCGCAGTGTACCGTCAATACACTCCCTTCTTTCGCGAGGTGGAGTCGATACAACCCAGGCCTTTCCCGACATAGAAATTTCGTAGTGCAGAACTTTCTGAAAATGAAAATTTAAAAACAAGATTTTATTGATATATAGATAGGTACATGAGTGACTACGAGGCCAACATTAAATCATTCAAACACGTTGACGACTGTTGGAGTGGTGCGAGTGGTGGAAGTAAGAGCTAAGGTACAATGTAAGCTTCACGTGATGAACGGTCTGTTCCTGAGTTAATCCCCGCGCTGATCGGCGGGAGGCGGCTATTGCATAAATCTCGGATCAGCGGAAGGCAACTTTAATTGCGGCACATCTATCGCCTCCACTAGACGTATTTTCATGGTACTGCAGAGCTATATACCGAGCTTTCAAACTTGACGCCCACGGTACCTTGCATAGCAAGTAGTGCAAGAAGATAGGGCCCCTAAGATTCAGTTATTGCCATATTCACCTTCAACGAACATGGAATTTTGCCTTCCGCTTCTGACTTTTTCTGTGGAACAATGATAACATTATCAATGGCTAAAGTAGGATACTTAATGTATGACTATGATTGATAGAGCCCATTTGTAAAATGTGGTATGAAATTAAACACAATATGTAACCTGATTAGGAGGAAAAACTCACATCTAACTTTCTAGCTTCTTTGCTCAGGAGTTTCATATTGTTCATTATTGATGGACATAATTCAATGATATTGGACATTGAACTTGTTGCATTACAGGGCTTAGAACTTAGGGACTAATCAGGTTCAAGGCTCTAGTGAATTTCCTACCTAAGACCTAAATGAATTAGGATTTCTGTTAGGTTCTAATTAAACTTTGACCTACACATTGACAGTACCATGCTGCAGCACTAACTTGACATCCTCACCTCAATAGTACAAACTGAGTTATGAATGTGGGAGCTGTAGTATACTACCAGGCCTTAATCAGGTTAAAGACTCTAATGGATTTCCTACCATGCAGGACTTAGGACTTAGGGCCTAATCAGGTTTAAGGCTCTAATAAATTTCCTACCTAAAACCTAAATGAATTGAGATTTCTGTTAGGTTCTGAATAAACTTTGACCTACACATTGACAGTACCATACTGCAGTGCTAACTTGAAATTCTCACCTCAGTAGCACAAACTGAGTGATAAATGTGGTAGCTGTAGTATACTACCAGGACCTAATCAGATTAAAGGCTCTAATGAATTTCCTACCTAGTAAGACCTAAATGAATTGAGATTTCTGTTAGGTTCTGATTAAACTTTAACCTATACATTAACAACTAACTTGACACCCTCACCTCAATAGCACAAACTGAGTTATGAATGTGGTAGCTGTAGTATACTACCGGGCCTTAATCCGGCTAAAGGCTCTAATGGATTTCCTGCCATGCAGGGCTTAGGACTTGGGGCCTAATCAGGTTAAAGGCTCTGATAAGTTTCCTACCTAAAACCTAAATGAATTGAGATTTCTGTTAGGTTCTGATTAAACTTTGACCTTCACACTGACAATACCATGCTACAGCACTAACTTGAAATCCTCACCTCAATAGCACAAACTGAGGGATAAATGTGGTAGCTGTAGTATACTACCAGGCCCTAATTAGATTAAAGGCTCTAATGAATTTCCTACCTAGTAAGACCTAAATGAATTGAGATTTCTGAGTACTATGCTGCAGCACTAACTTGACATCCTCTCCTCAATATCACAAACTAAGTGATGAATGTGGTAGCTGTAGCATACTACCAGGCCCATTCCAGCTTTCTTATAGTGGGATTAGTCAAAGGGACATCAGATCCTAGAAACAGGCAACTCTCAATACTCAGACATTCATGAATAGATACAGCAGCTGCATAGATAAGTTGCTGTCACTAAATAAAAGCTTTTAAGAAGCTACTAGTACTGTAGTAGAAGAGAGTGTAAGATGAGCCTAGTATGAACTACATTGACATCTCAGTTTGAGCCATTTAGATAAGGGGGTCTGGTTTCAAAATTTATCTAAGCCTTCACTGTCCTGCAGCATGGCATCTTTAACTGGCACATGTATACTTTAAGGCTTAATCAAGACCTAACAGGAATCTCAATGAATTTAGGTCTTGATAAGAAAACTAAGACCTTTAACCTTATTATATCCTGAATCATCTAAGCATATCACTGGCCCAGGCCAAGTTATCACTTGCACTTATCTTGTCACTTCCTCACGGCACCCTTCAATTCTCTTAAGTTAGGAAAATTGATTTTGATCCATATTGTTGGTTCAATCAATATAGATATTAGTGAGTATCTGTCCATATATATGTATTAGACTATAGACTATTACAATAGTTCAGATGCCTTTTTGTAAAGACTTAAAATCTGTGTGCAGTTCCAAACTGAGATAAAAACCCAGCAATACAGGATTGCATGAGCTTGCACCATATAGCTCACAGACTTCCGAATCCTGGTCATTCCACTATTTCCACACTCAGCTGCACTAGAGTTCAAGTGAATCAGTTCAGCATCCACTGCTGAATATGTTTTTAAAAATGCAGCTGGTGAGCATTTTGTGTGGCCAGGTGCATGGAATCCATCTATAACAAACTGAGTATCTGCAAAGAATTCTGGTTCTCTTGTCCAGCAATATGGACCAAGGGCACATGCAAAGTCATAGACAACCCTAGAGGGGGCTTTTGGCCATCTTGTAATCATAGCTGAAAAGACATCATTGCGCCCCTCTGCTACAGGTATGCAATGAAACCCATAGCAAATGCTATGAGTACACCAACAAGCCATGATTCCTCCAGTTAAACATTTCTGGGAGTAAGTCTCATAATACTTGCGGCAATTCCCAGATTGTTCCTTAGTCACATCTGCTTTTCCATCATGAGGAAGCTTTGGATATTGAGGACGGGCCCGTATCTGTGGCAAACCATAAAAGCAACCTGTCTGTGATTTGATTTAGCATTAAGTTATGAAGATATCAGTATTATAAATCTGAACAATGTCTGACACACCTTTTCCCAAGTCCGAATTTCTGGAGTAGTCTGTATATCTGGTATGCCTTGTAATGCTGCAGGCAACAGTTCCCCATTTGATTTGAATAACATTTCCAGGACCTCCTCAGCCCTTTTGCACATCCAGGCAAAGACTCCTAGAGTTTCTGGACTATACTGTCCCTCTCTAGAATACTCATTCCTCAGGATTGTATATAGCACAGGTATACCAAGCAAGCCTTGGGCAGTTTGTGGCATAGGATTCTGGAGGAATATTTTGAGCATATTGAGATTGTTTCTACTCATTGTTTGCATAGTGGATTCTTCTGTGGATAACTATAACTAACTTTCAATACCATATCAGATGGACAAAAATTAAAATGACTTACAATTTGGAAGAGAACTACATATTCTTTTTTTGGATTCCAGCTCTTAATTGACTGGCTAATTGTGGCTGCCCCATGGCCTACACATTTGCTAAACATATCCCTGAGATGAGGATTCTGAGTCTGCAGCCATGGATAAATTTCTTGCTGCAGGACATGTGCACGCTGCATACAGGCTTCAAGATTCTGCTGGAAACCTTCTTCACCTGCTCCTTCTGCAACCTTTAATCCCCCCTCTGAAAACCAATCTCTTAACTTTTTTCGCATCTTTCCATCAGCCAACCATTCCTGTCGAGGACATGGCCTGCTTGAATGCACCACTGCTTCCTTTCCAACCAAGGTGGGTGGTTGGAGCTCCCCATTTACATGCTTGCGACCAAATGCTATGGAAACACCATCCCAGATTATGTTATCTGGATATATTCCACAGCTTGGACAAGATTTATCCCCTTCAAACTGAATCAAATGTGCATATGCAAACCATATTGAATGGAATAGCCCCCCACTAATAAAAGGAATGAAGGGATCATATTGTAATTCCTCATATCTTCTTGAAATTTGGTTAACCCAAGGTTCAAATGGTGTTTCAGCACTAGTGAAAGCACTGATGTACTCATTTAACAACTCATGGCTGAAAATGGATGAGTTGTTATAATTGAACAGACCAATGTCTCGAGGATCCAGTCCTATATACCGGCGACGCTCAACTGGGCATCTTGGACAAGGTTGCAGTTCAATCTGTACTGCAAATGCTTGTGTCAGAGTGTATACCAAGCCCTTATGAGTCACTGTAGGACTGCCTGGGTCATAAAATGCCCGTCCTCCATCTACACAGGCACATGATGCTGTGGCTGATAATTTTATAGCTGCAGGTGATTCCCGGACAGGACGTGGATGTGGATAAAACTCTTTTTCTTGTGGGAGCATACACCATCTTGGTGGTAGAATGGGAAGATGGGAAATGGCCCGTAAAGATCTCCAAGAAAACTGTTTTGTAGAGGCTGACAGATGGAAGTTAATCATTGAGTATATCTTCCACAAGCACTGTGTCTTACATATGTCTATGCCACTGTTATTTTGCTTTCTGTCTGACCCTGTATTGCTGGCTTGTAAGTAATTTTGACCTGCACTTATGTGTGCACAACTATAACCTTCTTTCATTGAACATCTCCATGTCCCTTCACCACCAACTGTTCCCTCAAACCTTACAATGGCTCTATTCAAAATTCCTGTGGCATCATTTGTTTTTGCAATGGAAAGAAGGTGAATAGATTTATCATTTTGAAAACCCAGAGGTTCTTTGTGAAAGAGAATCACAGCAGGGTATTCACCTAGAAATGTTGTCACTGCAAGATATGAGGCCTTAGCCTATCAATCCCTACCTTCTTCAACTTGATGCCAGTCTTGATTATGCAGCTCATCCTTGTACAATATGTAGTAGCGCTTATGGAAGCAGCTCCAGATGCCTGCAGGGCACAGACATACCAGTTTACCATTTGGATTTTCTCCCAATAATTCAAAGTGGTACTAATGTCGCTATTCCGGTATTAAACATCAATTTTGGGGAATTCCAGCAGAATGTACTACTTACATTTCCTTGGTTGGCTTCTCTCGACCACCCTTCTACTGCATACAGGCGACTGTGGAGCTGGACAAAACCCACTGCTTCACATTGAACAGCTTCCGCATATGCCCAGAATCCATCTTCCTTGCTTTGATTGCCACCTTCCTCATCTGTACCCAGCCCCCCAACTCCTGTGTTCTGAGACATGTCAAAACCTTCTTGGATGTCTAATCCTCCAGAAGAGACCATGCCTACTCCTCTCGCAGGTTCCATTTCCACAGCAGAATTCAAAGCTGAGAACCGATTGTTCTTTTTTCTGGTACCCCCGGAGGTCCCCGCATGTTGTGGGACATAATTGCTGTAAATACATTGCTTCTTCTGAGGACTGATTAAGTTTTGCTGCTCAGCTTCCACAGCTTCTCGCCCAGGATGAACAATATCCCCCAGTTCGAATTCATTGTACCGCAATGACAAAGACGGGAGCGGTGGAGGACTTTCCGATCTGTCATGACAAGGAGAACTCATTGAAGAAGAACAAACATCATCAGTAAATCCATTCTCGCTCTGACTCTTTGCTGCTGAGTAATCAACTTTGGTACCGCATAAGAAGATTTTCTTTTGAATTTTTTACCACTACCATTCTCCTACCAAAAATTTGAGGAAGCGTTCACCCAAGAAGGCTACCTCAGGCCGTACTCCAGCTAAAAAGCCCTCCGCAAAATCTCCCTCTAAACATTCACGCAAGCCTCAACAGCAAACTACCGCACCTCGCAAAAACCCCCGGCACTGTAGAAAGTGCCCAGGTTCACCCCTTCTAACTTCTTCTGACTGCGCTCACAGTAAAATATACAGAGATCTAGTAAGCTGTGATTTCCTGCTTCCGGTCTTTTGCTAGATGTTAATTGACTCATTGCTTTAGCTTCAATTACTGCTCCACAGTGGAGTTCATATTCCTCCTTCCGCCACTTTTCCACAGCTTCAACAGCTTCATCAGACCCTTAATACTGAGGCTCGAGTCGCAGTAGACCCTGTGTCTGTCAGTCCACTTCCTGATTTGGCTAGTATTGTCAAGTCGAACAGTAATATTGGCACCATTGCGACCGGTAATTCTTCCATCTTTCATACACCTCTACATTGGCCTCCTGGGAATTTCTCTGTCGCTGGGGTTCTTTCTCAGAGTGTCATAAGGCATCCTACAGCCCAGGATGATCAAGATAATAATCCTGACGCTGTCTTGCCTAATCCTGGAGACAATGTTCTTCCTAATGACTCCGGGCATGGATACTCATCTCTTCCACCATCGAGTCCACCTCAAGAACCCTTGCTGGGGCTCTCATCTCCATCTATCCGGTCACTTTCCAATGCTTCAGGTCATTCTCCCGCCTCTTGTTTGCAGATAGCATCCGAGTCTATGCTATCTTCCCCTACTAAGCCAGGACAACTTCACCCCTCTCAAAAGGAGCCCCATTTTGGACACATCAAAGGGGCATTCCGGGGCTCGCATCCTTGGTGTAAGTGTAACCTTTGTTCAGTGAGCTTTCAGTCATTGAAATAATCATATTTTTAGCTATTGTCCGAGATAGGGCCATTCCAACAACTCAAAATGACATTGTGCAATCAATGAAATGCTTTCGCCGTGAGATGGAGAAAATAATCACACAAGTGTGTTTCAGTCTTCATTGCATTCTTTTGACCTGTTTTATCTTTGATCTCAGTGTGAACAATTGGGAGAAGAAACTGGTTGCTGGCTCTATCTTGCAGCACAGCACCCCAACGTGCATGAAAGTTTTACAAATTATACCTCTCGTCGGCTTACAATAGACTGGATCCCCACCCTCGATGAAGTGCACAACCATTCTAACAAATTATTTATCTCCCTTCAACGTTCCCGCTGAAGTAATGCTGCAGTGCTTTCTGCTGACCTTATGGCCAAAGAAGCTGCACTGTCAGCAGCACTCGCAGAGACAACTGATCTTCGTGCCAAAAATCAGCAACTGGAGGAACAGCAACAGATGCTGCACCAGGAGGTAGAATATAATACTGCACTGCTGTGAGAGATTCAAGGTATCCGAGCACAACAATCCCAGGTTTCGATGTCAGACAGTGCGTAACTTACATTGTGCATCATCAAGTCTGATGGTATACTGTATGTAGAATAAAATAGCTACAGAATATTTTTGCATTTTGCTTTCCGCATACAGTCATACATACAAATGGCGTGTATCCTTATACCTACGTACCTCATTGAGCTTTTTGAATATACATTCTAAATTCATTCCTTTATAAGTTAGATTAATCCAAAAAATTCATATACGTACTCATGTAGATCTGGAATGACATGAGAGGGGTGTGAGGATGAGAATAAGCATCAAGTAAGCTATCCAGTGTCAAAGCCAAGCCACAGTTCCTGCTGTGATCATGTGGTGACTCAGTCTTCTTGACCTTAACCACTACCTAGTCCCATTTTCTTTTTAAATCTTGTCTTCTTTTTTTATGCTATGTCCCATCGTTTGGTGAGGCCCAGTGCCCGCCGTAGTTGTATATTCTTGAAAATATAGTTTTCTCAGTTCACGCTGATTGTGTGTGTGCACTTGTGAGGCAAGATTTGAAATTCTCAGATTTTGGGGCATTCAGAGCATCCAGTTTAACTGGACAACTCCCTTTGCATCTCCACCCATATCATACTTGGTGGAAAAACCTCAAACCCCAGTCTTCGCTGCAGGTTACTCATGTATTAGGCTGCATACAGGTACGTACTCCTCTTACATGTCATCCGTGGATTTGCACAAGTTGAATGTCTTGTGTTTCTGCCACGGAGCGAAATTCGTATTCGTTCGTTATTCATTTGAGAATGTTCTTGCTCCAGTTGGTGAGTTCCAAAACTTACACCTGTTCAAACTCAGCTGCTTTCATTTGTATTTGTCTATTAGCCGACAATCACATTCCCTGCGACGCAATCACCTCACTGGGGCTCACACATTTTTCTCAGAAGATGCATCGTCCTCATCTATATTATTACCACGCTTTTGGCGAACTTACAATTCTTGTCCAATTCTTGTCACTCTCCCTGCACAGGGCATTGGTCGACGTCCATATCTGCATTGGTCTCATACTACCCTTCAGTCGAGAACCTGCAAATGAGCCTGTCCTGTTGGTGAGTAACACATTGCGTATGAATGCTTGCAGATCTTCTTACCGTTCCATCTTCCATGCTGTCTTTCTCTAGATTTCAGATATTGTTTGCAACCGTTCCTTGCTTCTGACATGTTGAACAGACGCTGTTGGCCCTGCACCACTGATACCTCGTGTTGGCAGGGAATATGTTTGGGAGTTTGGAGGGGCAATAAAGGTGTGTGATCTGAACGATGTCCACCCGATTGAGTCAACAGAAATCTATAGACATGTTCCTGGTTCAACATTCAACATGGTTTGACAGGGTTCAAACTTCTGTTCCAAGAGACTAGACAATGTTTTGGGAATTTCCATGATTTTTGGCCTTGTCATGCAGCTTCACTTCCAAACACCTCCCATCGAGTGTTTACAGAATTTCCCCGCCCATCATCCATTCATTCCCCATTTAGGTTCAAAATATGACGGCATTTTCTGGGTTATCATCCCTGGTACACAGTAATGTTGTCTCCCATGACAGAAATTACTAGGTCATTCCTTTTCTAATACTTGATCCACCCGCTCCTGATGTTGTCGATTATGATATTAAGTGGGGACAGACAGCATTTAACTAACAGTAGCTTGGCAATGATAGAATTCCACAATACTAGACTAGAATGGGAGGCCAGAATTGGAAGGAGTTCGCGGAGAATTGTGTCAACGGAGATCCTAATGGGAGGCCAGGAGCCTGTGGAGGATTGTGTTGACGGAGACCTTGGAGGGTTTCAGAAGGGCAGTAATTCAGCTGAGTTTAGTTAGTCCTGGGGATACAACTTCCTTACATAGATATATGGTATGTTCCAAATGTATGATCTATTTGAGTGTGAATTGAACAAAATTGAAACTATGCATGAAAGGATTTTGTGCATTGTTTGTCATCATGGGTGCCTGATCTCCAATTTTGGCACTTGGCGCTTTCCCGAGTTCTGAGACCAAACCACCATCAATGTCCATCAAGATTGGTTCTCTTTTCAGACGTGTACCTGCTCATTGAGGATGGTAGGTTGAGCTTGGGTCGATATGGTAATGGGGTCTTCCTCCAGTTTATTATATCAGTAACTCATCATCTAGAATTTACTTAAGGGAATGAACAAAGATTAATTATCTTTGACCTTCTGATGCCAATTGATAAGTGAGGATTCTCCAGAATAAATACCATAGATGGTATATAGGTAGATACCTCCTTACACAGTTTCTTACCCAAATGTATGACGTGGCCCTAAAGACATCCAGGTTTTAGGATAGTACCTCTCAAACTAGAGGAGTGAGGAACCTACTAAGCTAACCGTTGTCTGAACATCTGGGTATAAGGACTAGTGACTACAAGGTGAAGTTTATGCCTCGCAAATGAAAAATGAAGCTCTCACACATAGCCTGAACAGCCTCCACTCGTAGCGCATGAAATTGCTTGGCCTTCCTCCAAACATGCTTTAGAGTATGTATCCCGCTCGATTTTTCTACCCTGTATAAGCTTCAGCTTAACATAGAATGTGACATCACTCACCTATACCATGGGCACCCAGGTGGGAACCACGCAGATGCAATTCACAGCAAAAAGGCAAATATTTATGCAATGCATCAAAGATATCGACGTTGTAATTGCAAACAAGCATAATGAGGTTTGGTATTGAAAGAGTTTGGTTGGAATTGGTTGGAATTAGTTGGAAAGACAATTACAGGAATGTAGAACAGGTAGTAACTAAAAATAAAATCAAGGGAGACAACATCGGCGGTTGAATCACCCACAAACTTAAATTCCAAACAACTCCTGGGTGTCCACTTGACTTACAATACTCTTATTGGCCACTGCTCGGTAGCAAGTTTGACTCTAGGAAAGGTTTTAAAGCTGTGGAGAAAGGCTCACTATCAGGAAAAGCAAGCTTGAGATTTTTTGACAATTACAGACAATGTAGATTAACGAATGCCAGCCAAACAATATTTATAAGAATCATGATTGTTTGAGATTGGCGAGTCCCAGCAGGTATCATACCATTATTCGTACCAATGATAGTAGCGCTATGATTATGGGTAGTTGCAAGATAACCAGACTTTCAAAAGTCCAACCATCGCGCATGCTGAGTATTCTCCTCTGAAGGACATTCATGGATCTAAGGGCCTTCCTATGCAAATGCCTTTTCTCAAAGATACAGTGAACTTGAACTTCTTCCCTATCGCATTCTCGCTCCCTGACAATCAGGTGTTTATCGGTACGAATAATGCTTTCGGTACAGATCTGAGAAAAACAAGGATTATGTCGCAGATTTGTTTAAAAGGTAGTCTTCACACATAGCAAGATTGATAAATCCAACAGGTCCTTTACCAGCAGCCAGTCGCCCATTGTAATGAGAGATTTTACGACAGGCGAGGAGAATGATATCAGGGATGGATCCCGCTGGCATTGGGCAACTCAGGTGGCTACCCGGTTGGCAACTCAGGTGGCGACCCGGTTGGTGACTCAGGTGGTGACCCGGTTGGCGACTCAGGTGGCGACCCAGTTGGCAACTCAGGTGGTGACCCAGTTGGCGATTCTACAACCCTATCACTTTCCTTGCTCGATGGTTGAACATCAAATAAGTATTTTAGGTCCTGAACAAACATATAATATTCTATTCTAGCAATCCATAGTGGGCAAGCAGAATTATTTAGAGAGGTGGGGAAGAAGGTAAGTTAGCTTTTCTAAAGTCTGCCCTATTTTGTAAACTGTGTGAGATGTCTCCTTTAAAAAAGGACAAATACCCCAAATACTAGTGAAGTCATCATCCAAGTCATCCAAAACTGTATACCAGTCCATATATAACTTTTGCCCCAGCTGAATACATCGCTCTATCTCTTCGTAGGTCCATTGTCCGATTTGGGAATGCATTAATTTGCTGGAAATGACATTGAACCTATCAGCCTTGGAATGAAGAAGCGAGAGTCTTTTGTGAATAGAAACACTCAATGAAGTGCTGTCCTGAGGAACCCAGAAGGTGACGTCTGCCCAGTTTGGCTGAGGGATGGCCATATCAGGATCTATCTCCAGGACTAGTTGAGCTCGGCCACTGCCCAGGGCCAATTGCATCCCACACACACTCTTGTGAAATCGCCAAACATCGAGATAGTGGGATGGAATGATATCACCATATTTATCGAGGAAGAGATGCAGATCAGTGGCTAGTATAGCCCCAGTGAACAGGTACAATGGGAAGTTCGAAACCAAACTGGTTTTCATAGCCGGGAGATGAGATCTCGTACGTTCCACCCAATCATCAATCTTATTTCTGAGGGTAATGAAATCTTGGTACATGGAATGCGACATCATCTTGTTGCCTTTAACCAGTAGCTGTGGAGGGGCTGGAACTGAAGGTACATCTATGGATGATCGACGGATCGGGTTGGTATTCCTTTCAGAGGCTATAACCAGCCCCTGCTTTTGAGCTTTCAACACCACCTTACAGTCTCGCTTGTAATCTCTGGATTGAGCCTTACGCTCCTCGCGATGCCTTAAGTATTATTTATAATTCATTAGCATCATATGAGTTTGAAAGCAAGTCAGAAACTGACCTAGTGTAGTATCTTGCATGTTTGGATTCTTTCTGTGTCACTTTAGATTTATGCAAGTCCTTAGGCATGGAAAATATAATCCAAGTGTAGGAAGGAAAGAAAACAATCAGACTCCACTTGTTGAATGCGGTAATGGTAATCTGTTCAGTATATATCTTCGAAACAAATGTAAATACCTGTATGTGCCTACCGGAAGAATTGACACTTGGAAGATCTAAATTGAGTTGACCCTGCTGCTCCTACTTCTCCCTGTCTAATGGTGAGGATGAGCATTTAGGTAGATAAGAAAAATCATAGGATTAGAACATTACCCGATCTCGCCCAGTTTTTGTTATGCTGCTAACCAACCTTGTTTACTCAGCTACTTTGAATGAAGGTATCCTTGAACTCACGGTCGTGTCTGCAATATTTGATCGACTGGGGAATGCTGACTTAGTCAGGCTTCACCGTGTGTGCCATTCATTCTGACTCCTAGTGGATGACTACCTGTCCGAGAAAATGGATATCAACCTGATTTTAACCAGGTATTTGGGTACTCTCCAATGAGCTCATCGCTTCCGAGAAGCCCAACGGCATCTGGGAGCAGTACTGTCCGGCTACTGGTCTTATATCTTCTTACTTCGTTGCTCTCTCTCTACCCTCCCAATATTTCCACTGGACATTTTTATTGACCATCCATATGTCAAAGACATGGCCAGCGTTCTCTTCCCTATGGGCTTCAAATATTGCTGTACAACATTGGAAATCCCATCCGACAATTGATATGCATTTTGCGAGGCATTCAATGCAAATGTCGAGGTGGCTGATGCATGCGCAGAAGGAGGAATTGTTTACTGCTTCACCAACAGAAAAGTGATGGTTCGAGTCTACGGTGCTACTCACGGGATTATACATGCTATTTTTGAACAATGCTCCTGTAAGTTCCCACTTTCACTGGTCAATTTACTGGAGGGACTGATTTGAAGATTAGTGATGGAGCTCAATGTTATAACAGCTACTGAGGCTTGGTCTATTTTTCCAGCCTCGTCCTTTGACTCCAGAGGGCCGTCACCAACTGTTGCAGGTAGGACTTTCAACTGGATTACCAATGGATGTCGTGCATCTTTGGGTATTTCCATCAGCGATACAATACGACCAGGAAAAGAGCTGCATATTGGTCCTCACCAATTTGGAGATGGTTCTATGTGGAATGTCCAATTAAAGCCTTTCGAGATTGACAACAGAACAGCCCTCACCTTATCAACCATATCTCCTGTTTCACGTCCCATGCGGCTACATGGGTGGTCGGTTGTGTATACTGGCATCACTTTGCATTTGCAAATCATTTATCGCCTCACAAATTGCGGTTTCTTGACCATGGAATACTCTATGCCTCGCTGGGTAGAAATCATTGTGGAAAGTAATGAAGAAATTGCTTTACTGTAAGTCCATTCTAGTTGCTAATCTTCATTGCTTCTAATGGCCGTAACTTAGGCATAATGACGACGGGTGGTTGATTGATTTCGTGACTGCATGCTATCAAAGAAATAGGATTTTGAGTACAATTACATGGTGAAAAGAACAGCCCATCTCTCTCAGACCTACTTCTAAACTCTGGTGATATTTCCTATCCTAGAATTGAAAGGACATCATTCCTTTAGTCGTGCTTCCTTTTTTTCCTGTTCTACCTATCAGAATACTCCAATAATTAAAAAAAATTCTGTCTTGTTCTTCCTCAGGCTGTATGTATCATATATGATATGTACAGCAACTAAACTAAATTTTGAGTCGGTAAAACAAAATCTTTAGAAGATCTTTAGGCAGTCATGCGGCATGCCTGCGGAAAAAGAGTGTATTGAATAGTAATGGCAAAAAAACTCAGCTGAAAAGATATTCTGCAGGAGGTGTTTTAATGTACGTGTCTCTGAATGGTGTTCAGAATCAGAGATCTCATACGAGGGACCCTGATGGAGGAAAGAAAAAAAAAAAAAAGCATGTAATCGTCAATTAAGCAACGAGGTCTAAAATAAATAGTCAATACTAAATCCAACCATTCAGGGCAAGGAAAAATGACGTGAGACAGAGGTACTTATGTCATCAGTACATATATGATCTCCGCCAAGAAGCAAACTTCTCACAGATAACTTACGCCATGTCCACACTTCCGCTTTACACAATGAAATGTGAATGAAAATGGCGCAGGTAGTAGTGGATGTTACAGACTCGCGGACATACCATATTTGGGGATCTTTGCCATTGCCTGATCCAGAGGAAGGGTTTCAGCAAATAAAAGAAAGAGAAAAAACCAACGAGCGCTGCTACAAATACCTACGCCATTGAGGGTAATTACTCTCCAGTCACCTTTTGCTACTGCTCATACATTTGTTATGGCGGGTACGTGAATCCTTTGATGGCTTCAAGCTGACATTGATTGCGGTTTTATAGGCAAGAATAGCCTCCTCACTCTCGAAAGTAAAGAGAGAGAGATCGCCAAACTGGAGTCGGAAATATCAGTTCAGCGGGCCAAGTTGACAACGGCGAGGCCTAATAATATTAAACAGATCCAACAGAGCATTGTAACGCGCAAAGCAAAAGTTGCGAGCCTCAGACAGGAGGTACTGGGAGTAGGACTTGATGCTTCAAGCTCTGATGCTACCCAAGATGGTCAGTACATTGAATTCCTGCGTTCAAATTTTAGTCACAATGGCCCAGAGATGCATACAACGGAGACTGGCAACCCACTGTTTATACGTATAACAAACAAGCAATGTAAGTCAATTCAATGTGCACTCAGTGTTAAGCTTTGACTCGAATAACATACTCTGTGAAGTTTCGTCGGTCGCAGAATGAGTAGGTGAGTATGCAAGTTGACCCCTTGTTGTATAAGTCCTGAAGTACCCTTCACAGATGAGATTCATCCAGCCGGGGTGAGTGGCGCTGCTGGAAATCCCAGAGGTTAGAATGGTAGTCGCACTCAGGAAAATATCTACTTGCTGACCACAAATAGCCCCGGATTCAACAGGGATCTTGCAGAAAGAGCGTAGCATACCAAACCACAATCAAGGTTGGTAACCAAAATAATTTATACAGGTCATATCACTCATTCGTGGTGTGAAGACATGCACCAAAGTGAAGCTGGCATGTTGACTGGGGAAAAACTGGGTAAGTCTGAATGCCACTCTACGATATTTCTTACCGATGATGTCCAGCATTTATTCTCGAGGCAGCCCGAGAAGGTATGCAGTCTATATTTCTGTTTTGGACTCAGATATGTTACTAACCTATCGTGGTTGTCATAGTGTCCGCAGTACAAGAGAGCACGAGCAATTCACATGTTACAAAACCAATGGAATCAAACGCTGCCCCAGGACTTGGACAACTACATGCTGCATCACCCATAGAAAGCACCGTCCTGGAGACAGCATCCATGTTAACATATGAGTCTCAAGGTAAATCCCCTCACATATCATGCCTACGATCTTACTGATGAACCTAAGGTCCCACTGCACAAGGAAGCAAATGGGGCGGTAAGTATCACAGTCCACTTTCAGCCAGTGTGTTGATTCTCAAAAGCAGCAGATCGTACTTTGAATGCAAGAAATCACGCAGGTAAGTTCAACTTGACTGCTCACTTGTGTTATATTGATGACTCCTCATTTACTAGGTATAGGTGGCTCATCATTGACAGGAGCCCTTGGAGGTAAAGTCAAGTAAAAAAAACTGAAAACAACTGGCCGGCATTTATTGTTACTACTCCAGGTTCAAAGCTGGACTCGCATAGTGACTATGTAGCACCGCCTGGAGACTCTGAAATGAATCCAGGTGTTCCTCGTCCAAGGCTAAGTATGAATTCACCTAGGCTTCATGAAGAGGTCGCAGAGATACTGGATGGTGCATTAGGGAGGCATGGAAACGGTTCGTTATATTCTGACTCATTCTCACTCCTGCTGAACTTCTCCTAGTCGAGACTTACAAGTTGCCACACCCATCAGCCCTTGGATATTCCAGTGATGATCTTTCACCTGGGGCTAAGGCTTTAATGATAGGTTGGCGTTATATAAGGCACTGGCGCAATGTCCACTCAGGCACAGTTTCTTCAGATTCATATCAAGACTCTCCCCCAAGTTCTGATGAACCATCTCTCGGTCAAGTTACCCCCATTTCTGCAACCGTGATTAATGAGAACCTTGGCTTTCACCCTAGCGCCTTTTTAATCAACCCATTCCCAAACTCTGAGAATCCTCATCACAACCATTCCAAGCTTCTCCCCGTTACGAGCATACCCAGTAATCCCTCAGAGCCGATCGAAGAAAATTCATCTCACGGTTCCCAGCCAAATGTTGACCAGCTCCCTATATCGATGGAAGTCAACAGTCCCACCCTCCAATCCCACCAACAAGCCAATAATATGCCATCATTGGCTCTTTCCCATAGCACCTTGAATATCATCTCCCCCCTCAATGCCGAGGCCAATGTTGTCCAGAGAGAGCAGCAAGCTCCTACTTCATTTGTGCCGCTGAGCATTGAGTATGCTATTCCCTCCCCTGTTACCACTGAGGATTTAAGCGGTAGACCACTTTCTTCCGATACATCTGCAATCCCGTCAAGCAGTGGACAATGCCTTGACATCCAGCATTCAGTCAAACAAAGCCCTTCCACTCATGAACTCCCGTCACATGCTCCCGATGCCCCACAATCAAGTCTTCCGACTGAGGAGAATTGTTTAAACCTAGCTCCAATGTCTGACAGTTCACTTCCGCATTCTGTTTCTGGTTCTCTTCCCGTCAGAAGGGAGCTCAGTACAGGAAAAATCCAGGAGTTTTTTGAGATTGCTCAGTGTATGGGAGTCACTTTGGTCGATCTCGACGGCCGTCACATTGAACCTCCAGTGACTCATTCGCAACTTAGAGAAGACGTAGAGATGCTGGATGTCCACTCTCCGCCGGAATTGTCTCATAGCCATTCAAATAAGAAGGGGGAAGGGCAAGTTGAGGGTAGAAAGAAACATTCTGTCAGCAGCGGAAGAGCAGCTGGACGGATAGTCAAGACCCAGACTTCGGAAGCCAAAAAGTGGAAGCGCAGTAAGTTGTATCGCCAAGGTAGCTCTTCTTTGTTGGAATATCTTTGTAGGTTCCAATGACAACCAGCCTAGGGGGCTGTTAGACAACTACTTTGATATTGAAGAGGATGATATCAGCGAATCTGAAACCAAGTGCAAGAAACCTGTGGGCAAAAAAAAAAAGGAAGATGAATGTGAATGTAAGTGTTACCCATCCTATCATTGCTTGTTGTATCCTCATTGCTTCACAGATGAACGATGTGCCCAGTTAGCCAGGGATGAGGCCACCATCAGTGCGTACTATTGTAGATTGATTGAAATCGATGTATTCACTCTTTTTCTTCTCACAGAGCAAGCCAAGAGAGAAGTGGCGGACTTTATCACAAGCGGCGAAAAATTCTCAAAGGATATCAAATATTTATTGCGAACCGTCGACTTTTTTGTACCCAAATGTGCATCAATCTGCCTGGAATTATCTATGGAAATCTTGAAAACAACTCAAGGGACAATACGGTGCTTGCAACATGCTTACACTCAGAATTCTAGTCAGAACGATTGGACAGGAAGTATGCGAGCGTGGAATGTTACTGGTGTACCCTACAGGCCCAGGAAGGCAGGGGAGCAGCTGGATAATGGTGCCCTGCACTGTGGTTGCCATTGGGAGAATGCAGTTTTCAAATTCTACCTATTCAAGACAGGTCAGATTGAGTCCAGAACTCGGAAGGATGAGCCTGGATGGTCAAAAGAAGGCTGGGGAACCCAACATTTTCATCCTCGTCTTTGCGAACTTGTTCTAGGTCAAGTACAGGATATTACAACCTGGTGTTTGGACAATATCTGGTCTAGGAGGAAAAATGAAGAAGGACTCTATATGGTACGACGGCGGGAAAGCGACAAGCTGCAAGGGTTGATTGACAGGCTCCAAGCACATTTAGCTGTAATCAGGGAGAGCGAAACTCAGGAAGCGAGGGCCATGGAAGATGCGGAGGAATTCATTCAACAGCATGAGGAAGGGAAAGCCCGTTTACAGGAAGATGCTCCTGCTGACATTGAATGAGCCGTTTTTCGATGAGCTCAATAGGTTCTGTATTTTGTGTCATTTACATACATTTGCAGTCATCTCGTCATGTTATACAAATGTAGATTCGTATAAGAGTTTTTGATGAATGAAGCTGTACTGAGATTCAGCCAGTGTGGACTGTCCTCTCATTGTTGACTTGCATGCAGCGTAAACCGCTTTCACCTTCGACTTATTGTTTTCCACAGAACCCTGGATTCCAATTCCTTCAAATACAGGCCCAGCATATTTCTACCTCAACTAGGCCTTTTCTTACATTCAGAATCTAGGGGGGGGGGGGGTGTATCTTTCGGGGTGTGTGCTCGATTGGTTTTTCAACACCTGGTGTTTTTCTTTTCATGGTCCAGAAAGGCCTGGATGAACCGGGAATGGTTCAATCAACCCAAACTGAACAATGCACTAAGGACAAGTCAGCGGAGAAGGCTCATGCATTTTCGTTGACCTATGAGAATATTTGTTGCGACCCCAGTATCTTGACTTGCTACACCAGATTCGGCAACAAAAGTAAGTTCTTTACTCGTCAATTCTCATATGTCCTTAAGGCTTTTGATAGCTGAGCGCAGGCCATTCGATGGGAAAGTTGGGAATATTGCTCAAGGAGATATCCTGACATTGTCTCCCAATGCAGATTACCTTTTTCACCCCCCTGATATATGTTGCATCTGCTTTCGAAGAGACTATCATTTTTGCCTCGACAATCCCATCCATTTCCCTCAGCCGTTCACTTCTCATTCTGCCCATCTTGCTATCATCATGCATCCGAATACTAATCCCGAGGACGAGTTTTGTTATGCCTGGTTGGCTCCTACAGACGAAAATTTTACCATAATCAACACTTCACTCAGTCTCAGCAAAATACAAACCGCATATCAAACTGGTTTAGCCTCCCTCTGTCACCGGGTCCTATCCCAAAATCCTACAGACTCACACGACCCACTTCTTTCTTCACTATCCCACAATCTTCAAAGACTCATTCCATGCTTGGACCTGCCTGGACTGAAGGCCGGATTATTAGCTCTAGTTGCTCAATTGCAGCACCAGCTACTGGAACTACATGCCCGAAAATGATGGATCGGACCAGAGTGGCAGGAATGACTGGCTCAAGCAAGAATTTATGTCCAACAGCCACTAGTTGATGTAGTCGGCGCTTTCACAGAGGACCTAAATGACTTGGGTCTACTTTTTTACGCAGGTATACCGGTATGGTATGTTTGCAAGGCAAAAGACATGCCTCATATATGTATTGACCACATCACACCATTATTAAAAGAGGATTCTTCTCGGCAATTAATACGCCCCAATGGTTTCATCATAGACTGTTCCAATACTTTTCCCCCTCACAAGACCATCTACGAAGGTCTGCCCAACAAACCTGATTGTTATTGCCAAATGGCGGCATACCTTGACTCTTTAGTCCTCAAACAACTCTCAATACTCGGGTCTCCCCGAAATTCAAACCACACTGCTCAGTACAATCCTGTGAATAGATCGCAACTTCACTGACTAAAGTTTTCACGGGCATCTCATTTAACATCTACTCGATTTGCTCCATGTAAGCAACTTGATCTTGCCGGCTATCCTACTGATTCTCTTGTTGCAGATTCTAACCCAAAACCTCCAGATCACAAAGCAAAAACAGTTCCCAATAACTTGAGTAATACTTTTCTTGTACCCCAGAGCCCTTTCATGCCTACTGCAATTGATAGCTGGGAGAGAGCTTTGCGGATTCTCTCCAATCACAACCAGGCCTTACACCCTCCCCCCGGCGTAAACTCCGCATTCTGGGTTCCCCCTGTTCATAACATTATATCTCCCGTCAACCCAGAGACGGTGAGGTTACTTTTTCAGGGATGGCTCTGACTTCACGAAATGGTAATAACCCAACTTTGCAGTGGTTCGCCTTTGCACCTCACAAGCAAACAGTGGCGTAGTCTCCTTGAAGTCACAGGTTGGAGATATGGCGAGCCTGATACGGCAACGACTACTGGTAAGCGCCGTAGTGAGATGCATCAGCTCTTCAATCGGCTTTGCTATAGCTCTGCAATGCATGGAATTGAAGATATCTCTTGACAACCGGTCTCTTGGAATGGTACACCATTGGTCCTACACGAAGAAATTCTGCCACATATTGGTCGGGAAATAATCTGGGAGATCCTCGAGCTCGGCTTTCGTAATGACCTTGTCATGCTTGATAGCATGCCCGATGACAGCTCGATGAATCCAGCGGAATGATGGAGTCTGCTGAATGCTTGTTGGGAAGGTACGGCGAGTGATGTGGATTTAACCAAGTCCTTGAGGGGTTTAGCAGCTCGCAACTTGAAGGATCGTTTGCCGTATTTGACTGCCCTGCATCGAGTAATGCGGACTTGGAAGGGAGATAAACTGGAACTACTCATGATGGATGCTATTGTCAATGACGAGTCTGCAAATTTTGATCTTAGATTGAAACGATTCGAGTATGCTTTAGCAAGCTTCTACACTACCTCCTTCTTAAATGTTTTCGGATGTGCAGCTTGTATTCCATACACTATGTGAACATTTTTGGCTGGTTGTAAATTTCTTTATTGGCTGCAATTTTGATGTCGATACATGGAAGTAGTGTATATGTCTCAGTGAATCTACTTGTAAAGTGTGAAAGTGATGAATATTGTCTCAAGATATTTTGGGAAGAAGGAAGAACAGAAGAGTATTCTTGAATGGGTGCAGACATATGACTTGCTTTGCTCTTCCAAGCTTTGTTACTTGAGGGAAATGCTTACTTCCTTTTTGATGTTGTTGACATGATATCCAGTGGTATCATTTCTCCTGGGTATTCAACACTATCCAAACTCCACACTCTGTTGTGCAAGTTCCCATGAAAAGCCAGGTGAGGAATTGGAAACCTACACTGTCCAACCCTCATCTCTTGACATTGACACTATTACCCTTTATCTGCTACATCTCTTGGCTTGTGGGAGTGAACAGACAAAAGACGTAATGATAGTTTCAAAGCAAAAAGGATTTAGACCTATCTGCTATGCTCTAATGATTCTAAAGTAAAGTAATAATTATACTACTGAAGTCATGCATAGAGGGACAGCACCTATTGGGTACAGCCAATATATACTGCAATTTCAGAATGGAGGGATGGCATCTGTTTGTTACAACCAGTATATATATGCTATAATCCTGGTATAAAGGGACAGCATATATTTGTCATAGGCAAGATTTGCTACAATCAAGCTTTCATGAGGGGACAGTATACATTTGATAAGGCTACCATATGCTGGGATCCTTGCATGGAGGGACAGCATCCATTTCCTGTAGTTAACATATGACAGTATCCATTTCTTATAGCTAACATGTGTCGTAATCCTTGCATGGAGGGACAGCATCTATTTCCTATAGCTAACATATGCTGTAATCTTTGCATGGAGGGACGGCATCTATCTCTTACAGTTAATATATGTTGTAATCTTTGCATGGAGGGACAGCATCTATTTCCTACAGTTAACATATGCTGCCATCCTTGCATGGAGGGACAGCATCTATTTCCTATAGCTAACATATGCTGACATCCTTGCACAGAGGGACTGCATCTATTTCCTATAGCTAACATATGCTGGCAAATATGCTGGAATTCCTGCATAGAGGGACATTCCTGCATAGAGGGACATTATACATTTAACATATTCAATACATGCTATGATCCTTGTATGAGAGGGCAGCATATATTTGTTGTAGCTAACATATAGGCAATCCTAGCATGGCATGGAAGGACAGTATCATAGCCAATATATGCTGTGATCCTTGCATGGATGGACAGCATCTATTTCCTATAGCTACTATATACTGTAATCCTTGTTTGGAGGGACAGCATCTATTTCCTTTAGCTAACATATGCTGTAATTCTTGCATGGAGGGACAGCATCTATTTGTTGTAGCCAACATATGGACAATCCTTGCATGGCATGGAAGGACAGTATCATAGCCAACATATGCTGTGATCCTTGCATGGACAGAGAGCATCCATTTCCTATAGTTACCATATGTTTTAATCCTTGTATGGAGGGACAGTATCCATTTCTTATAGCCAACATATGCTGTAATCTTTGCATGGAGGGACAGCATCTATTTCCTCAATATATGCTGTAATTCTTGCATGGAGGGACAACATCTATTTCCTCAATATATGCTGTAATTCTTGCATGGAGGGACAACATCTATTTCCCATAGCTAACATATGCCGTAATTCTTGCACAGAGGGACAGCATCTATTTCCTATAGCTAACATATGCTGGCAAGTATGCTGGAATCCCTGCATAGAGGGACATTATACATTTAACATATCCAATACATGCTATGATACTTGTATGAGGAGATAGCATATATTTGTTGTATCCAACATATGGGCAATCCTTGCATGGCATGGAAGGACAGTATCATAGCCAACATATGCTGCGATCCTTGGATGGACAGGCAGCATCCATTTGCTATAGTTACCATATGCTGTAATCCTTGTATGGAGGGACAGTATCCATTCCTTATAGCTAACATATGCTGTAATCCTTGCATGATGGGACAGCATCTATTTCCTATAGCTAACATATGCTGTAATTCTTGCATGGAGGGACAGCATCTATTTCCTACAGTTAACATACTGTATGCTGCCATCCTTGTATGGAGAGACAGCATCTATTTCCTATAGCTTACATATGCTGCCATCCTTGCATGGAGGGACAGCATCTACTTCCTACAGTTCACATACTGTATGCTGCCATCCTAGTATGGAGAGACAGCATCTATTTCCTGTAGCTAACATATGCTGCTATCCTTGCATGGATGGACAGCATCTATTTCCTACAGCTAACACATGCTGCCATCCTTGCATGGAGGGATAGCATCTATTTCCTATAGCTAACATATGCTGCCATCCTTGCATGGAGGGACAGCACCTATTTCCTCTAGTCAACATATGCTGCCAAATATGCTGGAATTCCTGCATAGAGGGACATATCCAATACATGCTGTGATCCATATATGAAGGGGCAGCATATATTTGTTGTAGCTAACATATAGGCAATCCTGGCATGGCATGGAAGGACAGCATCATAGCCAACATATGCTGTGATCCTTGCATGGATGGACAGCATCTATTTCCCATAGTTACTATATGCTGTAATCCTTGTATGGAGGGACAGCATCTATTTCCTATAGCTAACATATGCTGCCATCCTTGCATGGAGGGACAGCATCAATTTCCTACAGCTAACATATGCTGCCATCCTTGCATGGAGGGACAGCATCTATTTTCTATAGCCAACATATGCCGGAAAGTATGCTGGAATCCCTGCTTAGAGGGACATTATACATTTAACATATCCAATACATACTATGATCCTTGTATGAGAGGGCAGCATATATTTGTTCTGGCTAACATATAGGCAATATGGCATGGAAGGACAGTATCATAGTCAACATATGCTACAATCCTTGCATGGATGGACAGCATCTATTTCCTATAGTTACCATATGCTGTAATCCTTGTATAGGGACAGCATCTATTTCCTATAACTAACATATGCTGTAATTCTTGCATGGAGGGACAGCATCTATTTGTTGTAGCCAACATATGGGCAATCCTTGCATGGCATGGAAGGACAGTATCATAGCCACCATATGCTTTAATCCTTGCATGGAGGGACAGAATCTATTTCCTGCAGTTAACATATGCTGCCATCCTTGCATGGAGGGACAGCATCTATTTCCTGCAGTTAACATATGCTGCTATCCTTGCATGGAGGGACAGCATCTATTTCCTGCAGTTAACATATGCTGCCATCCTTGCATGAAGGGACAGCATCTATTTCCTACAGTCAACATATGCTGCCATCCTTGCATGGATGGACAGCATCTATTTCCTACAGTCAACATATGCTGCCATCCTTGCATGGATGGACAGCATCTATTTCCTACAGTCAACATATGCTGCCATCCTTGCATGGATGGACAGCATCTATTTCCTACAGCAAGGGTGAATGTATATATCAGTATACTCCAAGTATTCACCTGCAGTAAGCCCAACATGTCCACCTTGCCCCTTTGTTGTGCTCCCGAACCAGACAGACAGAACTTACTGCAGTGACATTGAATGCTACTAGAGCAAGCCCGGGGTCAGTCGTTGGTAAAACCAGCAAGTATGAGCTGTAGAAATTAAATAACACTGAATGTGCAGGGGACCATGATCAGGGGGCATTTGCATTATGAAAGCGCAATTCTTTTGATATCATCATCCTAACCGGATCTCATTTCCAAAATTGACAGTATATAGTTACAGCTGCAACTAAGTTCTACAGACATCATTCTCTACGAAAAATGCAACGGTATCTATTTTCTACCCTGTGTGCATTCCCTCACATACAATTGTGTATCTATTCATTTCTGAAATAAATGGAATTTACCAGGCATCCCTCATTGTCGAATGAATACCGAAATGAATTGGTCCGCCCGCGGGACGTAAAAATTGTATGGGCGGGCATGATATAAGGTGCGGGCAGGGCGTGTTTGGCCCGCATATCACTCGGAACATAGGCCCAATTTTGGACTGGCTATCACTTGTGGTATCATTGCTGGTAAACGTATTCGCAACAGGTCTCATTGCGTGGAAAGCATGGCAAGTATCTTTACCTGTGGTAAATCAACTCTGACAACTAATTCCAGGAATCACCACCACGTCATGATGGAGGCTGCAGTCCGCAGAAGAACTAGGGTTCAGCATATCCTACTTCTTCTGATTGAATCTGGGGCTATATATTGCACAATACAGCTCCTTTTTGCAGTTTTCAACCTGCTGAATATATACGGACATGCAACAAGTAATGGCTTTTTGCTAGCCTTGACCATCATTAGTTCAATGTTTACTCTTGCCTCAGTAAGTGCAAGCAACTTTTCGGTTGAACTGATTTCATGAAATAAATTTGATAGGCATGGTATCCAACCGCTGTAACCATTTTGGTCAATGTGGAGAGCTCTTCAGTCATTGAGGCTTTCAACATCAACTTAACTACAGAGGGATCTCACAATCACTTTTCGGTCCGATCAAATCAATTTCAAAATTTGGAATGACCCTACCGGATGAGAGTCGGTTTGAGGACTCTGCCGGCTGCTGAGTAATTACTCAACTAATTATTTATCATTCTCGATTGGACTAGTCACTACCCACAATTCTAATTTGTCGATGTAGAGACCCTCTTATATAGTTGTGACCTATGTTATACTGATGCATAGACGGATCCTCCGGAAGTTACGAGTCCGGAAGATATGGAGGAAACTCGTCCTTATGGTCGGATTTTCACGGGCGCTTATGCCGTATTAGTCCCGTTTTAGTAACCGAATTGTCCATAGATGGTCAATAGCGCTTATTTCTCGATTCTTTGATTTCATCAAATTTTTTTTCCCGTCTCTTTCAGTCTCTATTTTCGGGCCTTTCCTTTGTACTTGAATGTACATGTACTTTACAGCACTAGGATTCCATGCAATATCCATCCTTCAGGACTCGTACCTGCCACGCGCACAGCGCGATACTCTAAATTACAAGGAATCATTCAGCATCTTTGAGGACTCAAATAGTTCCAAACAACCTTGTATTCAATATGCACCTGCTCAGAGGGTGCGATGAATCAGGATTTGATTGAGTTTATCACGATGGTGAGTTATTCAGCCATAGTGATGGTTCTTTTGGAATTGTTTCAGTTAAACAGAGCGCTCTAGCTTCGGTTCGATAGCTGGTGGACGGGTTGAATGCCGAAACAATGTAGTGTCCTTTTGCTTGTTTTATGACCTTGTTCTTTCGTGACTATCTCCCCAAAGCCTGCGCAGAATCAAGCCCAAGCCAAACTGCTGAAACTGGGACTGAACATTGACCTCTGACATTCATATACCACACCAGCGAGTCTAGTTTTCCCTACCCGGACTCCGTATTCACATGTTTGATCAACACAAGAGTCTTACCTGGAAGTTGAATCTGTGTATATCCAGGTCTTGGGTCATTAAGTACACTACTCATCATCTGATTCTGTTCCTCGTTTCCTCTTCTTGACGAAGCGTACTAGTCAGTCTCAAGTTTATATTGAATAACCAATAACTGTTCCACATGCACAATATTATCCTAGCAGCCCCTTTCCAACAGCAACTTTGCACTTCATGTCACTCTTCCATATACGAACACCAAGTCCATTGAGGGGACAAAAGGCAGCTGCTACTGTGGCCAAGCCCACTAACTAGAGCAGGCGTCTTGGAACTCGAGTTGAATACCGGCAGGGATGTTATCGACGTTGTACTGGTACCTATATGCGGTCCGTCGGTAAATGGTAGACATTTTCTTGGAATAGCAGGAACGCTCACCAAATGTAATGACCTTGCTGCTGGCTCCCATAGTTCAGTCGAATGCGACTGCACTAGATTGGGTTCAAGATCAATAGTTAATTCGAGACGTAATTCTATAAAAATGCCGGGCAACCTACAGGCTTTTCAAAGGTGCATACATCCGCTCCACCGTGAGGCGGGCAATTGATCAAGTTGGCAGGGTCACCAGGATCGGTGATGCGACGCTCGAGGTTCGAGGTGGAGGCAGCAGAAGCAGCTACGACAAAGGTAGCGAGGATGGCAAAGGTAGTAGAGAATTGCATTCTGGTGTGTGTTAAGCAAGTGGTGAGTTTAGAGGAGAGGTAGTAGAGACAGAGGACTCTGGGGCGTCTTTTGGCC
>KN834924.1:15743-32918 GCA_000827265.1 Collybiopsis luxurians FD-317 M1 | reverse complement strand
ACTTTCGTCTGGCAGCACAATGTCAAGGCATCCCTTAGTCCTGCTATGCAATGCGCAAGCTGAGGGAGATCGAACTGAAGAAATTCGCTGTTCAAGAGACGTCGACCTTTCCGCATGAAACAGGCAAGGTAGGTAATGCCCGTATGCCGCTTGAGAAATGGAACCAAATCGATATGACCGTCCAACAGAGACCAATAGAAGTAAGTCGTGAGAGCAGTGAGGTTTGGAAAAGATGTGTTGTTGAACAGGCGGTTGAAACTAGCGGCAATGTCGGATGCGTGTTCACTTTGTTGGGGCCGAGGAATGCACAAGTGGAGCTCACTGACATTGGTAGCTGAAGACGAAATCTGCCTGATGATATTGCAAGTGTGAGATGACGCTAAAGCTGCATAACGTTCGTTAATTGGAGAAACTGATGAAAACGGGTGAAAGGGTCTCCACGTACAAGATCTTCCTGTGACTCTGTCGTCGAAATCAAACCCCAAGGTGCGAACCGTCTTTGTGAAAAGATGAAGCTGCAACGGGAAAATGTTGAGAGGTGTTTTACTGATGTTTTGGCAATACGAACCAATATTTCTAAATTTCTTTGCACTTGTGCTTCATTGCTAGGAGGTGGACATCAAAGCCAAACTTCTTCAAGATGGAGGGGTCGAAATTGGACACCTTGGAAGATTTCATCGAGCGAAAGATGACACTTTAAAAGGAACACTGATAACGCCGGGGTTGTTCCATCGCTTCCCGACCTGGCGAACCTGAGAATATTCGTAAAAGCTTGTTGGAACGTTGCGTATAAAAGATGCAAGTTTGATATGCTAGGCTGTGGCAATTTTTGGAAATCGAGACAGAGAGTCTTTACAAGCGAAGCGGG
The DNA here is from genome assembly GCA_000827265.1 of Collybiopsis luxurians FD-317 M1. NCBI lineage: Eukaryota > Fungi > Basidiomycota > Agaricomycetes > Agaricales > Omphalotaceae > Collybiopsis > Collybiopsis luxurians. The sequence continues at coordinate 32,050 of KN834924.1, read as the reverse complement.
ATGTGGAGAGTCCCAATGTCGAAAGTCCATTTCCATCGCCAAAGCTGCTAGAGCGTTGGGAGAAACAATATCCTCATACAATATCGGATTGAGCAAGAGAAACGCCCTTGCACTGACAGCGGCAAATTGCTTTACAGCAAAAGCATCTCCTCTAAGGTATCTTCCAATGGCAATCCAAAGCTCGGGAGGAAGATCGTTGAAAGTGGAGTGCATGGTAGACGGGAATAGTGCGTTGCAACGGCAAAGTTTATACATATTTGAGGCATTTTTGGTTTCAGCGGTTTCGTTGATGTACCGACTCGGTTAGTCAGAGTCTTGACTCGTAACCGCATACCCACCTGAGATGTGGAGGAGCGATTACTAGCAGTCACCGCGGGAGCAGCGCTGCCTGTACAAGGCAGATGGGCCGCATTGCCGAACCATTTTGAGTTCATTATTGGATCACTGACCTCACTAACCTCACCACTCACCTGTCCGCAGTCTCAAAGCACAACGTAGGAGGAGAAGGTCTGAGGATATGGTTATAGCCAAGTGTGGACGTTTCGCATGATTATGGATATGTGGATGAAGGATCTTGTCACATGTATATACAAGTATGTACATAAGCGCCTTAAAGTTACTGATACATGCAGTTGTACATCACTTTATTCGTATCTCAATCGAAAACTGTGTAATAACCCTTCGGCAATACCCAACGCATCCGAAGATCTAAGTCTTCTTCGGTTGGGGGAATTATCTCGACTTCAGGCGACCACGTTCCGCGATCAAACTCCCATTGACTGCATCCAATTCGAATCCGTTCCAAATGGCGATACGTATCACAATATCCTTCGCAGAGTTTATTGGGATTGATATGCTTGGTCTGGTGCCTTTTGCGAAGAACTGGCGTCTTTAGTTTAGGACATGCTCGGAGACTTCTCCTGAGGCAGTCGAAGAGTTCAAGCTGAGGGACACGTTAGAAAAAAAAATAGCCCGAGATGCTTAAAAGACGTGCGAGAGGTACCGTCAACTGTGCTTCGAAATCTAAAGTGAGCTCTTCAGGTTGCGGTACTGACGACAAAAAGACTGCGATATGAGATTCGCGACAGCACGGTAACGTTCCTGTCATCTGCTGCACATTGAGGAACTTCGGTGGTCGTACCGTGATGGCGGTATCGTTCAAACCTTCGAGTAACGTCACGTTGGATAGACGCAAGGAAACGTCATGGAGACTTAAACGTCCAAGATGGAAACTCGGGCCAGAAAAAGAAGGCGCGGGCTGGAAACAACAGCGGAGGAGGCGAAGATCTGAAAGACCTGCGAAAGTACCTATGATGCTGGGGAAGGAAGACTGCACGAAGGAGGCTTCAATTGCCAGAGACGTAAGATTCTTAAATAACAAGAGCCTTTCACTTAGCATTGACCAATCTATTAGCGCCGTTCGTTGCGTATCATGAGGAAAAAGCATGAAAAATCACGGAGTCGGCGAACCATAAAAGTGGTATGCTCCTTTTTTTTGTCCAGTGTGTAGTCTGTGAGAGGAAGCGATTTTGGTCAGGAAAATCCAAAGACCGATATAGAACGCAATTTCCGATGGAATTTAACCTGCGACAGGTGAATACAAGAGCGTAAAGTCCATTGGGTACTTTTGAGCATATAGCGACCCAAATTTCTGCGGGAAGGCTGTCAGCAGGGTTGAGAACGTAGTCTTGTGTGCAGAAGAGCATGACGGTCCTGAAGGTCAGTATACTTCCTGACGTGTACTTGCTTGGAAAGATGTATTTTGATTATGCGAAAGTGCTCAGTGTCCGCGTCGAATGGCCTGAAGCAGTCTGCTGCGGTTACGAATATCAGCAACCGCGGGATATCAGCGACCATGGGCACCCACGGAGCATTAATAATATGCTGCTGCTGCTGCAACGACGGAGTCCGAAGAATATTAATAATATGCTGCTGCTGCAACGGCGGAGTCTGGGCAATATTAATAATATGCTGCTGCTGCAACGACGGAGTCTGAGGAACTACAGCTGTTGATCAAATCATGACCAATACTCGCGACCTCCTCAAAGTATGTATGTGGTATCTCAGCTATAAAAGGTCGCTAGTAGGGACATTCTGTTCCACATGCAACAAGGAATGCCCCCGAAAAGTAAGTAGAACGTTATTCGAAGATGATGGCAACATACGCTAACGGACCTAAGCAGTTGAACGTTTCATTTTTCGCCGTGTTCATACCGGTGCTTCCGCGCCTGGAATAAGGTCTGAGCGAGACGACAGTGCTATGGATGTTGACTCCGAAGACCATGGTACCACCACAATCGCACCTCACCAGATTGGAACCCAGGGAAACGAGTAAGTGTCGTGGGGCGAGAAGTTGCCGTCCAATGCTTAATGAAGGTCAGCCATCCCTCTAGTGCCAGGATAATTGAACGTCGAAAACGACGTATGAAATTGGGCGTTCCCGAGTCCGGGCGTTTATTGAGGGCCTCCACTTTGGCTCAGCGAAAGAAACCGGCAAAGCAGATTTCTGTCCGTAAACCCGTGTTTTAGGAAGTAGGCGTTGCAGCTTCGTGCTAGACTGTATTACAGAGATCGTTCCTGTCAGAACTCAGTATGAATAGTGAAATGAAAGAAGCATATACGTGATTGTAAGTTAGCGACAATATTCTGTTTTTTTTTTTTGCAGTGCAAGCAAGAGTAGAATTGGAGTCGTTTTTTGAGACTCCCGAGTTGCTCAAAATATGATCTCAGTAGTTTCATCTTGAACCATTATGCCCCCAAGGTCGTTTAATATAGAATAAACAAATGCACGTAGAAGCACATTGATCAGGCGGGGTGAAGTGAAGTTAATGAACGGCTCTCGAGACATCGGGTGCTGAGCTGCGAGGTATAACCAACAGCCAGATTGTCCTACGAAGATCTCCCTGCTCGGAGAATGGGGCAGCTGTCGTGAATAATCCATCGGCGGAATAATGTGTCCCAAGATCAACGTCCTAAGAAGGCTTATTAATTCTTCTAAATCTTCGCTCCAGCTTTCATTGACACAAAGTAAAAAGCGAATCCCGGTTGGGAAAGACAAACGACGATATAGAAGCGACTAAGCCGCGCGTTTAGAAACGAGGTCTCGGCTATTCCGCAAAAAACTGCAGATTGTGATCCACATCTCCTGTGGAACGTTAGCCTTACCCGGCTGCGGTACTATTGTAGTCGACATGCAGCGGTGGAACACAATTACCGATCTCTGTGATCTAGCGATCTTAGCGAATATACTGAGCCTTTCTTCATACCTGAGACAGCATGGGGTATGACCAATGACCTCAAACAAACTTTGAATTCACCGGAGCAGAGGAGAGGGAGGAGGGGCAACATCTCTTGAAATGGGATCGACTGTGATCGAGTGAATGGTAACCCGGAATAATTACACGCATACATCGGTCACGTAGCAATCAAGGACATCGAGTAAATTCAAGCGGTGTTTGACACTACGAAGGGCGAAAAAAGTTTGGGAATCGAGAATGCTAGAAGAAGTTGACTACAGAGAGTGATGCCGTTACATCGCAATGGAGTCTATAAACTAACAATGTGTAATTACCGTAATATCTAGACCCTGTAATCGATGCTTGCAGAACTCGTCTGTCCAGAAATCAGCAACGTCAGCCCATGCCCAATGTTCAACAGAGATATGAGCTGATCGTAATGGAGCAACATGAGAAAGCGCGGCGTCATTTACCGGCGGCAAGCGGGACGTAAGGAAAACATTAAGTGCATGCCAAGGATGAGGTCTCGACTCCAGCTGTAACTCGATACATGTGAGCTTTGGAATAACACACTTATAACGATCGTCTAGTGCTGAATTTGCACTATTACTATGATCAAGACTGTAGAAAAACTGTTCAGTTAGAGGTCTGCCGGCATCAACATTGCGGGCTTCCTTCAGGGTGAGGAAGGTGAGAGCATGAAGGTGACGCAAGATCTTCAACAGATCAACATCGGAGATGGAATAGTTGTCAAGCTTTAGATGCAAGATATCCGTACAAAATGACTGTGATCGCCCAAGCATTGATATAAATGGCTCCACTGGAAAGTAAAATCCATGACCTTCATCTATGAATTCAAGTCGTTCCACGTTCGGAAGAGTGAGTGATCGAAGTAGGTTAGCGAGAGCATGCTCGTCATTAGCCAAATTATTTTCGGTTGCAGTGATTGACAATGCACTCAAGGCAGAAGTTACTTCACAAGCATCGTAGGATGAGTGTGGAGAGGCAACCAAAGTGACAATCTTTGCACTGCAGTGGGATGGAACATTGTCGAGAAAGCGTGCCGCAATGTTTGGAGAAACCCAGGTCAGGGTCACATCACATAGGCAGTTCAAATTGTAGTCACCGCCGTATCCAAACATGGAGATAGAAAGTGTCCGAAGAGCAGCAGCATGAAATACAGGAGCACGGCAAGATCCAACGTCGTCTAGTGGCAACAACCGCATATGCAGTTCATGAAGTAAAGGAAATGTTGTTGGAAATATCGTAGATATGAGTTCTTGCGATTCTGGAAGCACTAGGACTGAAGAACGCCACCTATGAGCTTCCTTGAACAGCCGCGGAAGGATGGGAAAAGATCGTGCGTAGTTAACATTGTTACGGTCAAACGCGACACGAATGTCAAGCACCGCATTTTTCGAACGTTCCAGGTGGACGGCAATCAACATTGGGAGTGAAACAGGCACCTTATCCCATGAAGTGCTGGAAAGTGATATGTCGAATGTACTCCACAAAGACGGGGTGCTGAGAGAGACTAAACGCCAACGCGAGTTGACATGACTGAGAGCGACCGCGTTCCGGTTAATTTGCGTCGGACTTTCTTCCGAAAAGTCTTCATCCTCTATGGGGTTGAAGGTGTTACTGAGGGAGAACACCTCCAAAAGTAGTTCGACTGGGAGACGATCGATAGATGGTGAGTTTTTACAGTCTTTTCCACTCGGCATGAGAGAAGATTGGGACCTAAAAGATGTCCTCGTCAAAGATAGAGCTTGCACATTTGAAAATCCATCTCACAGTGGGATCGAAATTTTTCCCATCACCTGCGGTTTTGTGCAAAACCTCTGGCAGACTTCAAGAATCAGTGCCAAATCGATCCATAATCGCATAAACAAAAAGACCGACCTTTTAGTGAATGTGAGTCACTTCTGAAAAAGCTCTTGAGTGCGCTGATTAACGAACCGGTCGGTTTTGTTTGTTCTGGGTAGAATCTCTCTAATTAATAAACCGTTCAGTTCTGGGCTCGCTATCTGTGCTGGTGGCAGATAGCGTCGTAGAAGATGTCGAGCGGTAGCACCGCGGGTGGAGGACGTTTTCGTTCTGGTGCAGATAGCGTCGCTATCTAGCGCCGGTATTAGTAAGACAGTTTTGTCCTACGCACGCCTGTCATTTTCGCCGCTCGACCGTTCTCATTTCTCACACCGAAAGTAGAAAAAAATCTGCAGAATGAGATTTACAAACAATCACGTTATATTTCTTGGCCCAGCCCCAAATTGGTCTGTTACCCATCCTGGGTGGTTATATATATAAATCAAAAGCTCAGTGCAATGCAATATCTTTGAGAAAGCATGTTTCCTGATGAACTCAACGCGTCGCGACTTGCTGATGAGTGAGTGGGATGGACAGGAAACAGTGATCACTGAGTTCTCTCTACCTTCCTTTATACCACGCACGTCTCCATCACCATCGCTTATATACTACGACATCAGCATGATGTATAAATATATAATAACATTTTCTCTATCAAAGCTCCCGTTTCTATTACCTCCCTTATGTTTTCAAACCTCGGACAACTCTTCTGTAAGTCCACCAACGTTTCCACAATCACCTTAATTTGGGTGCTCAAGGCAACTGATGATTTGCAAGAGACAAGTCCTTCTCTTTAACTTCAGGGACTTTGTGCTACATCCAAACACATTAGCTGCAAAAACTTAGGTACTCGAAACCTTGAAGGGAGCAGTTCGTCGTCTGCTGGAGAACGACAGAAATGTGTAGTGTGAGACACGTTCAGATTCGGCCAGTCGGTATCTGCTCTTGCCATTGTAGCTATCGGTAAAAGGAGAAGACAGGTACGGTGGTTGAGGACGCCTTGAATTGTCACCAGAGGTACTGCTATCTTTACTATCTTTACAGTCGAAATCCTACGCTCCATCAGACAACAGACAGCTTATCATTTACCTACGATATCAAGCAATATGAAGTAGTCAGTTAATCCACCATTAAGAAGCAACGGCAATCGTTTTGGACTTCTTAGACGGTCGCTGCACGGACGTATGAAATCCTTCAGGCAGACTACGCTTAGCTATCATAGAACGTTAAAGAATAAGTGTCTAAACGAACAAAAAAGAACTGTTGGACCGACCTTTGGTACCAGAGGTTTTCGAGTTTTTATCTACAACAGTGGCGTTGTTGTCCATATTTGTCAGCGGAGCGTGGTTGTCCGCCATCGGTTCTTGAAGCTGAATATTTACTTCTGTCGGTTGGAAACTGGAAAGTGCGTTCGGGAGCGCATCTGGAATGAGGACAGCGGTAACATCAGATGGCTGGCTATCGAGCAAGCTATGGCCGTGATCTTCAATAAACATAGGCAAGAGTGACGCCGAGTTCGAATTGGGCGCATCGTTTTCAAAGTTCGCAACTGTATTGCTTTTTTTGCTAATTTTGCCCGCGTTCAAAAGAACTTCTTTGTCATTAGTGCTCGCCCGATCCGATGCCATTGAATGATGTTCTGGAAGATAAATGGCTGAGCATTGTTTTGTGACATGCAAAAATTTCGTTTACCTCCACCTCTTTCTCCTCCAATGGTAACGTTTGTAATCGAGGCGGCTAGCGGCTGTAATTGTTGTCGTTGTAGGATATCGATTCGGATAACGTCCGCTGCGAAGGAATACGGATCGGTTGGGTTGTACTTCCAGCACCGCATCCTGAACGTTACTTTGACCAGAGCTCCAGAGATGCTTGGGCGTACTCTTCGCAGCGGAACCATTGCACCTAGATGGTCAAATACAGGCAAGTTGGTAAGAGCTCGGGTTTCTACAATTTCTTGCCATTCAGGATCGTCTCGCTTTGAGGGCGGAATCATTTGCACAAGGATCTCTGTGACCAGATAATCAATGACTGAACTGAGGAGTAGACAGCAATTCAATCTCACGGTCTGTTTCTTCACCTTCCGACAGCTCCTGTAACATCAGCAGATTGTGATCAGTGGAGACGGTAGCCGAAACGAGATTATAGGAAATTACAGCTCACTCGAAAGACGCTCGATCCCATTCGAAGGACCGCTTCCATTGGCGAGGCATTCTCGTCCACAAAGAGATATCGAGTCTTTTTGCTACTGTGACTACCTTGCGCCTGTATCTGTTTGATGTTCTCGATGGCAGTCTGCCAATCAGGTCGGAAAGGACCACCAAGAGGCGCACTCAGGAGGAACGTTCGTCGAGCTCGTTGAGGAGCAAATTGTCCATTCGCAGACCATCCTCCAAAGATTCCAGTATTATTAAGGCTGCTGCTGACACGTCCAACGATACTCAATGCCACTGGAGAGGGAACATCTTCGCCTGAAGATGGATTGACGCAGAATTTTTTGATCCTGTCGAGTTCGAACCACGCGCACCCCCCTGGCAAAGGACAACGGTTCCCAACGTAAAATAGTTCGTTGACGAGGCCGGTATGATAATTATCCATTCGAAGAGGAGTTTCGATGACTGTGGTGCACGATGGCATTGGGATACGAAGCACTTTATATACCACTACAATCGCGGAAGAAAGAACTTCCATTTTGCGGTTACAGCTACGGATGCAGGCTTGCAGCTCCGGTATAACCGCCCCCGCAGCGGCGGCGGGGAAGTAGATGGTTCACTGAAATGGGCAAGCATGTTGACATCCCCAGACTGAAGGTATCGGGGAAACCCTAAGATCCCTTGCTATTGATTTGTACGACGCATAGACGCCCAGTGAAGATGAACTCACCAATCCTATCGAACTTGTCCCAAAGCTGTAATATATCACTTGTCTGTATATATGGGTAGACAGATAAATAAATCAGAAAAAAAAACAAATAGCGAACAAATAACGATACCAGGAGTCTCGCGATGTATCTTTTCACGTAAGTATCGCTGTGTCCGGACATCCCCAACTTCAACTTCATTTCAGCGCTTGCGCGTGCGGTTGCCCTCTGGTTGGAACGGCATAACCCCACAAATCTGGGGTAACCGCCCCCTCTTTGGTAATGTAATAGCGGAAGAAAAAAATTCCTCCAATCGTGGTATATAAGCGCCGATGCAAAAAAATCCAATACCTGTTGGAGCACCTTCGCTATAGCTTTCAGTGCCTGAACCTACTTTGACGATGGTGGTAGGGAAAAGAAAGCTTCCTGCTGCTTTTCACAGCGATGGTCCGCCACTAAAGAGTGCGAGATACAACTTGACGTCTACAGCGGTATGTGAGCATTTTCGTGTTTCTTTGTTCGTCTGTTAACAATAATTATCAGACGTCTTCAGCCGCCAGAAATAATTTAGATTCTGCGTCACTATCAATACAATCTTATACTAAGAAGATGCTTCTCAGGGTGTTTGATGAATGCGGGGTGAAGATATCCCTAAATGATTGTAGAACCAAAGCTAGCATCGAGGAGTATCTTCAGTCGTTGGATAGAACCACCGCAAACACCATACTCAATCGGTTGAACGAAGTGAGTTGATTTACCTCTTTCCGTTAGTGGCATAATGACAACGACAAAGGTCCGTGATGGGACAGATGTGAGACACAATAGTGTTCTCAACTTTCGAAGGGATGAAATCATACTTGGTTTGGAAAAAGCGAACATTTTTCTGTCACCTGCTGAATTAAAAACTAAATCTACCATGGAGTTGGCGATTAAAAGGCAACCGGAAGGCGTCCAAGCGAACCTGATGCAATGCCTTAGCCAGGTAAGGTTGAAGAACATGGATATAAACACATTTTACCTCCATGGCGCACAGTTGCATCGTGTGGGGCAGGACGAAGTCTTACAACTTGAACGACAACTATCGGCATTCAATCTTGCTTACCTGCTCGAACTGGCAAAAGAAGCTGGAGCATCAATAAAGTCAATGGAATCGAGAACTTACGGAGGCTTTGCAAGGGGCATTCTTAAAGCACCAGTCGACAAGCGAGATATGTTCCTGTTGAAGATCAAAGAGGTGAGCACAGCTGGAAGTAAAAAGTCAAATTGGCTGGTCATCTAATGGTTGCTATAGATGGAAATTGGAAAGCAAAGCGCCATTGAGAATTTCCGTCGACGATTGAGCGATTGCACCCACCCCGAGTTAAAGAGGTACTTTCACCAAGCGAGCATATGCCTCCCTGCGGATCACTACGCCACGAAGCATCGCCTGTTAAATGCCATAACGGGCATCCCAAGTGAAGCTCTGGATCGACTACGTGAATGTATAGATCAAACGACGTGTCCGATTATTGATCGGCCATTCATGAGCGCTCCATCGGAACCGGTGCGGCAAAATTTAGTGGAGGAGTTTATTCATGCAACGGGAAAGGACGCCGTAAGCCAAGTGATTTGTTGCATTTGTGGCCGCGAAGTATTTGCTAGTGAAGCTCGAGGTATGGAACCGAATGAGATCCCTCATCCAGAATTATTAGCCCCAGCGAAACCACATCCTGCTCAAGAGCTGACGTCAAATATGCTATTATATAGAGATCCAGAAACCAAGACTGTACCGCCGTTCGCGTGCTTGCATTGTCTAACATATCTAACCGGTAAAGTACCTCAAAAACCGGCCCTTTCTCTGTCCAATAATATGTGGATCGGAGAAGTACCACTGGAACTTCGTAACCTGACGCTTTGCGAGCGGATTTTGATTTCGCGATATTATGCTGCAGCGTACATTGTAAAGTTATATCCAAAACATGGCTCCAGAAAACCTGAACAGCTCATTAGTGCGCTGAAAGGAAATGTCTCCACTTACTTTCTAGATACTGACAGGATTGCTGGCCTCGTAGATGAAGGTTATTTGCCTCCCAATCCCAGAATTCTAGCGGCAACTATTGGTGTCACATTTATCGGTCGAAACAGAAAGCCGTTGAAATATCTTCCAAAGTATCTGACAGTCGATCGACGGAGAATCAGACTTGCACTACAGTGGTTGATTCCTAGGAATCCGCTCTACGCAAACATTCGTATATCGGAAAGGAACCTTGATCAGCTTCCTGAGGGAGAGGTACCATTTGAAGTTCGGGACAATATACGATGGCTGGAAGATGAAAGTGTCCTTGATAAAGAACACAACGGGTATGTACCGGATTTTGAGGATAGGGACTTGGAGGATGGGTGCGAAGAGGTACATTCGGAGGAAGAGGTACAATCGGAGGAAGAATCCGAAATTTTACAAACAGGTTCGTTCAAAGCTATGGCTTGATTGCGATTGCTGTAATTTTTTTTTTTTTTTTGCTGAAGTTTCCTTTCCAGGCAGTAGCTGTACAGCAAATGAGAAGGACCTCCACGGCAATTCACAGCCAATCATTGAAGTTGGTAAGACTTCCTAGTTCCGGAAGTGGCTAAATGTTAAGATGTTTGGAGATCATCTGCAGTGTCTCGGTGTTGTCGACGTCAATGGAATGTCCATAGCCCAAAGTGAAATTATTGCACATGCGCTCCGGAATGCATCTGGAACGCACAAAGATCAGCACATTTGGGTAAATCCGTCGAAGTTTGTTAACTCGTATGGAAGGAAAGATGAGCACAGCCATCCTACATGGGGAACTGCGGAAAATCCAAATCACTTACTTGGTTGTTTTCCGCATCTGTTTCCTTACGGCGAGGGGGGATTGGAAACAGGACGACCCATCACTGTATCATATGCCCAACACATAAGATGGGCTCTGCAGTACGCGGACCGACGATTTCGATTGGACGAGCAATTCGTGTTCCAAGTATTTGGAGTTATCCAAAAACGAGAAATTTGTGCAAACGCTAGCTTACGAATGAGTAGACACGACTTCCAAAAAAACGAACATTTGATAAGGAGTCTCACGCGACAAGACCTAGTAAAAGCAAGTGAGGAAGAACAGCGGAAACAACCATTTAGCAACCCTGCCATTCGAGCTTTAAGGAATCAACTCAACGCGGTCAGATCAAACGTGTTAGCTACAGATGAAAACCGTCGGAGCATCCGCGCGCAAATTTGGTCAATGATCACTATATTCAATCCACCATCAGTGTGGATTACCATCAATCCGTCGGACACGCAAAATCCCATCGCACAGGTATTTTGTGGCTGCGATCTTGATTTAGACAGATTCAATCCTACGGTTGGGCCAGATGGAACGACACGCTCTGTGAATATTGCCTCAGATCCGTACGCCGCAGCACTGTTCTTCCATTTCATGATAGAGACCACGCTGGAGACACTTTATGGATTTCGAAAAGGCGGGCACGGTCATCACCATCGACAGCCGGGCATTGTGGGTCTGCTTCAAGGGTATATTGGGATGGTTGAGTCGCAAGGAAGAGGCACGTTGCATCTGCATATGATCCTCTGGCTGAAGGGTGCGCCAACCGCAACCGAAATGGACGAGGCGCTGAAGTCGGATACTTTCCGGCAGAAGGTAGCAAGATTTATTGGGCAGACGATACGAGCGGATGTTGGAAAATCACTGTTGGAGTTAGAGCAAATTGAGCCCCAGAAAAATATTGCGTATGCGAGGCCCCTCTCACCGAAAAATATACATTACGCGGCCAAACGGGAAGAGCAAGAAGTGCTGCTCGTTCGGACATTACAGTTACACCAATGTACCCAAAAGAGGTGCCTTGTAGTACGCCACGGCAAATTGGTATGCAAGCGGCGAGCCCCGTGGACAACTGCTGAGAAGGATTTCATTGAAGAAGATGGAACATGGGGCATGAAACGGATCATTCCTTATATCAATGGGTACAATCCTACAATTCTTGAGACTCATTTCTGTAATAACGACCAAAAGCTGCTCACAAACGGAAAGGAAACACAAGCGGTAACGAGATATATATCCGAATACTCCACAAAGAATCGGGTTAAGACAAGCAATTCAAGTGCGTTGCTTGCCCAAAAAATGGCCATTCATCAACGTCAGGAAAAGCACAATCCAGACTCTAGGAATATCTCCAAAAAGCTGATCATGCGCTGCGCTACAACTCTCAGTAGACAGCAGGAATTGAGTGCCCCAGAGGTAGTCTCCTATCTCATGGGATGGGGAGACCGGTATATTTCGCATAACTTCACCCCAATTTATTTGGAAGGCGTCATGGGATTGTTGCGAAGGACTTATCCCGTTTTGCAGGAAAAGCGGTTAGTACGATAGCCTGATCTGTGTAACGTCTTGGTCGCTGAAGAGTACAGGTGGTCGAAAATAACAAATCAGGCCGGTCATGCAGAAGTAATTGAAATCAGAGAGGATGTCTCCAGCGAGGTGACATTTTCTTCCCGTGGCTATTACATGTGACATTATACTAAAAACGTGGTAGACAGAACAAGTGCGTTTGAAAGTCGTAGATGGACAACTAGGTACTCACTATCAGCTTGATGATTATCGACGTCGCGGGCAATCTTTGGCGGCGTATAATTTGAAGGACTTTTTTGTCGAAACATACGATAAAAATGATAAAAACAAAGGGGCTACATGGAATGAAGCGAATGGCGCTGCTAAAAGAACTCGCAGTGAGAGACATTCATATATTGACGGAACTAAAGCGAACCACGTTCGAATCGAGCGACAACCAGGTCACGAAACTCTTCCACTCTTTGTTGGACGATGGTTCCCGAGAAACGACCGACCAGAGGAAAGAATCTCCTACATTCTAATTATGTTAGCTGTCTTGAAACCATGGAGGAATATAACCGACGTCACAGACGGTTTTATTACTTTTGAAGATGCCTGGACAGACTTCTATAACAAATCATCGATCCAGACTCGGAATTTTGTTGACAACGTTCAGTACTTTTACAGGTGTTCGGACCAGTGTGCAGCTCGACGAGAAGAGGAGTACAAGGCATATAGCCAAACCATGGGTATTGATACGGAAGAAGTCGTCATCGAAAGGAATTCGTTGGAAATGAATGCGACAATTGTAACAGAAGGTGACATCATGGCCGCCCAAAGAAAAGAACAGATGGACATGGAGCTTTATGCCGAGACAGCTATGCAATGTGCTTTGAAAGCTGGAATTTTCAAGCATGAATATGCCATAGATGACAGCGTCCCGTTCGCCCCTCGAGCCACTGTCGCCTATAACTTCATATTCCAAGAGTGGCATAAACAACTGGTCGAGTACACGGCGGCAGGAGGAAATCTAGTACTTCCCAGTCCAATAATGTCTGATGTTCCATCGAACAACGTGGAGCGGGACGAAGCAATCCGGCTGGGTTCCATGGTGGATGTCCCAGAGAGCGAAGTAAGTGGAGGCCCTCTACGTGGAAGGTTGAACGAGGAGCAGGCTCATGTTCACGACATTATCATCGATCATTTACTCCGGAGTACTAGAGTCACAGGTCCGCGACCCCCTCAGCTGCTGCTTCTTCTTCGTGGACCTGGAGGCACTGGAAAAACAGCTGTTATCAATGCTATCAGCGAGTCCTTTTCCTGTTTAGGTTTTGCTGCATGTCTGGCGAAGACCGCGACATCGGGTGTTGCGGCAAGCCAGTTCGGAGGGAAGACGTTGCATACATGGGCCGGTATCAAGATTGCAGCATCTGCGAAGGAAGATTTAATCAGCAATGTATCGGTCAAGGTCGAGCGCCGGCGTGCAATGAACATTGTACCTGCAACGTATCTAATTCTGGACGAGTGTTCTATGGCGACCAAAGAGCTGCTGGGACGAACGAGCACCATCTGCACTCACGTTAAAGCACAACACAGGCTACCGAATGCAGAAACATTTTTCGGGGGCCTGAATGTGATACTTTGCGGGGACTTTCACCAGTTTCCTCCTGTGGGGAACAAAGGTGCTGCACTATATGAGGAGCGCACAGAAACCAATCCATTCGCAAGTCTTGGTTGTCATATATACCATCAATTCGATAAAGTCGTCACACTGAAGCAACAGATACGAGTAAAAGATCCCAGGTGGATGGAGTTACTGGAACGATTGCGATTGGGAGCTTGCACCGTCGATGATTTAGAGGAGCTACGGAAACTCCGTCTTGACATTCCTACAAACGATCCTGTCGATTTCGAAAGTCCCGAATGGTCCTCGGCGATTTTGATCACACCTCGAAATTCAGTGAGAAGGAAATGGAATAGCGCTGCGCTTCGGAAACTCTGCGAGCGTACAAAAACCAGGTTGTACTTGTGCCCGGCAGAAGATTCAATCGGTGGTATTGCATTGAATAATGCCCAGCGTCTCAGTATTGCAAGTCGGTCTGCAAAACAGTCGGGAAACCTCGAAAGTCGGATTGAACTTGCAGTTGGGATGAGGGCAATGATACTTGCCAACATTGCTACCGAGGCGGATTTGGCTAACGGGACAAGAGGAATTGTGACGGGAATCGTTCTCGACGAGAGAGAGCCCCTTCGGCATGATGTGGTTGATGGCTTTACTATGCTCCGATATCCTCCTGCAGCGGTATTCTTCAAACCCGATGGCGCAACCGCCGTTAGACTCGAAAACCTTCCGCAAGGAATACTTCCTATCATCCCCCAAGAAGCAAAATTTCAGGCAGATGTCGGGGAGAAAAGACGCAGAACAATTACTCGACGGCAGCTGGCTTTAACCCCTGCTTATGCTTTTACAGATTTGAAAGGGCAAGGACAGACCATCGAGTACGTTATAGTGGATCTGTTCTCGCCCAAATATGGGGGTAAGCTTGACGCCTTTAGTGCGTATGTCTCTCTCTCTCGTAGCCGGGGAAGAGACACAATCCGATTGTTGCGAGGCTTCGACGAAAGAATTTTTGTCACCCACCCTTCTCCTGCTCTTGAGCGAGAAGATGTTAGGCTCGATGCTTTGGATGTCGAAACGGCAGACACTTGGGCGGCTGGTCGATTGTGGGATTGATGTCTCGCACGGACTGACAGGGTCAGCTCCGAGACAGGTCGGAAAATTCGTAGTGTCTTCATCGCTCCGATTTGGTGTTTTTCAATTACAGCTGGAGATTCGTCCTTCCATAAAACATGTTAATGTTCTCGCAGGAATTACAGAGTTGTATAGCAAAAGCAAATATTCAAGGATCGGTAGCAACGAATGAATAACTGACCTGCGAACTTTCAGCAAAACAAACATAGTGCAGACTCAGACGGCTGAAGTGAAACCTGGAGGAAGTCTGCAAGACACGCCGAAGTCCTGAGGCGGACCATAAGTGGAGCTATGAAGGTACAGAAGACCATAGTCGAGATACATAAAAGAAAGCGAAGTCGCATAGCTTCACTCCAGCCAGTAAAGTCATTGATATGGCAAAGACATGTAATTCCAAGATGGCTCTCGAGAGGCTTAAAAATGGTTTTCTGAAGTTAGCCAAGGCTTGGGTTGAATTTTCCAGCAAGTAGACGCATGAGCTGAATTTGGAAAACGGTGATCATCGCAAGCACCGGCGGAAATCGCATGCGCGATGGTGGTCCAGCTAGCCATCTATGATACAGTGCATGTAGGCGCCTCCTTGACAACCTCCGGAAATAGGAATAGAATTTTTGTAGAATTTTTTCCATTTTTTTCTGAGAAGAAACCCACAAAAGAATGCGATTCACATTGAGACCGAATTTTTTCCCACGGTATTTCACTTTTTCGGGCCCAGATTATCAAAGTTTGGGCACTCGTGACCCGCATTTCTACTCAGTTTACATCCAACTCGACAAAGTCAGCAAATGGGCAGGTCAAATAGAAAGAAAAGAGGGCTTGTGGGTAGTGTTGGTGTCGGATACTGATACCAGATACTAAACACTGCCACTACTTACAAATTGTCACATGTACTGTAAGATAAGATACTGAAATGTGGCGGGACTCAAGTACTCGTCCTAGTCCTAGTCCTTCACTACATCGCTGGGTTCCTCTGATCATGTTCAAATTTAAACCATCCAAACACTCTACTGTTGGCACTTCTTTTCCTGCTTCTGGACCTCCCTCCCTTGAGAGCTCAGCCAGAAATGAATGGTATGTGACCGTGTTCTGTATGCTGCTATATAATAATATATTCTCAATTGCAGCAATCAGGCATTGAAAAGTAACGCGTCCATCCCAATAACCAACTTCAACTTCAAATTCCAGAGCGGTCAGGTGAATGTCATGTCCCCAATATCACATTCGGTAGGGCAACCTCAAGACTCGGCAACTCC
>KN834923.1:21980-33674 GCA_000827265.1 Collybiopsis luxurians FD-317 M1 | reverse complement strand
GGACTCAGCATCAGCTGCATTCGTGGTCCCCGTTATAAACAGTTAAACAGTTACAACTGACTAACTACACTACTTATAGTAACTCAGGTAAGAAAATTCCCACCTCGTCAGCTCGTCTCAACAGTAAAACAGTAAAACAGTTACAATTGACTGACTACGCTCCGGCATTAAATTACCCCTTTGGTTGGGCGCTCCCAACTCACGATGATCACCTGATTGACTATGAAATAGTCATCAGCAGAACACAACATCTTGCAACCATTATAACGAGGAGAACAAATGGAATGAGAGAGCAGAACAAATGTCAAGGGAGACCACCAGTAGGAGTAAACATTCCTTGTAAGTAAAATATATATTACCATTCATTTGTACAGAACGCGAAACAGGAAAATAGACAGAGAAGACACAATGGTTAGAACCAGGACATCGATGACAGGATAGACAAAACCAAAAAAATAACGAATGGAAATTAGAAAGATATTGAAGGGAAAGAGGCAGTAAGGTGTTGACCGAATGGTTACTGCCATTCGGAACAGAAGGGTGTAATGATATGTCGGTGAGAGAGAGAGGAGGAAAGTCATCATTGTACAACAATGACCATCCAACCACAGTAACCTATATGAATATCAATTCTTCACTCCGATATGAAGTACAGTAGACCCATAATATCCATCCAGTCAATGATGTCTGCGCTGTCGTCAATAGATTCTTAGGTTCTTCGTAAGCTGAAGAGTCGAGATATTTTACTGTCGAACACTCATCAGGCACTGCATTTCTCGGGTCAGCCATCCATCTTACGCGCTGGGCGTCCTATATGAGTAGTGAGAACTTGAGAGATCTACGGTAGCGATTCACGTACAGCCTCTAAGATGTTCTGGCCGTTTTCAATTAACGTTGGCAGTACTGTTTCCCATCCAGACGGCCAAACAATTGTCTCTGCTTGTGCATGTACCTGCTTCCCAACCACATCCAACAGGAGATCTACTGGTGGAAGTTTTGGAGGAGGGATACTTGTGGAGGCAGTTGCTGGGGATTTGGGTCTAGGCAATGGAGGGGGTGATCTAGGAATAGGCGATGGAGGTGGTGACTCAGGTGAGGGAGATGGCAATAGTGGTGACAATTGTCGGTCCGAAGCTGCATCTCCAGGGTCCAGTGGGGCAGATGGTGGACACGTCACGTCGGAGGTAGATGGCGTTTGCTCATATTCTGTTGGATTTCCATCAGACATCACAAAGTCCCCACCTGGCGAAGGAGTTACAACTGAAGAATGCGTTACAGTGGACGGTCGTGATAATGGTGACTGCGGTCGATCCGAGGCTGTATCTCCAGTGTCCAGTAGACAGGAAATTGATGGTTGAGAAGGACAGGTTACATTGACTCCTGAGGTAAAAGTGGAATGCCCAATTAGTGGCATTTGGCGGTAGTCTATTGTATTTCCATCGGCAGATACAGTCAAAGAGTGTGGTTGGGGAGATGATCGGGTCAAAGCCAAATTTCGGTTGTTGCCCGGGGCAGATGAAATAGACGGCAGACAAGAAACCCTATCAACAAGTTCTCCTTCTCCATTTCCAGTCAGATCGGAAGTAGAAGCTGGTCCGACTAACGTCTCTGGGTGCAAATCGGGACTGACTTCGTGCATTGGTATTCGCTGGAGGTCTGATGCGACTGGCACGCCCACCGTGTTCAACAGGATCAGGGAAGCCGCTGCTTCTTCGCAACGAGACTGCCCATTCTCCACAGGTAAAGGATTTGACCCTTCCGGATGCCGAGATAGAGTGGCGTCGGTATCATCAGAGTCCAAGATGGGAGGAAAGATATTTGGAAGTTCGCTGTTCTCATATGGCCAACTAGGAGACAGCTGTCCAGAATCGGAACTGGAGGGCAAAGTACTCATGAAGATGCTTGGCTCATCCTGTGAGGTACCAAAAAGATCCTGACAAGGAATGGATTGTCATTTGTGGGCATCCACAGGACCCGATTCATGGGAGAATGGGGCACCGACGCATTCATTACCTTGCAGCTGACTTCTTTCTTCAACATCCTGTTGCTCTTCTGGCCTCTCCTTCCGCTTCAGCCTAAAAGGAACTGTCAATCATCGGACAGAAAAGATGTAGGTGCTGAACGACCCCTACTTCTGATTTTGGTCATTTTGATGAACCTTATCTGGATTCTTGGATCTAACATGAACTCAGTATAATGAGAATAATTTCGAATACAAAAACTTACTTGTATCTTGCCTGAGCAGCACGATTCTGCGCGCGACGCTTAGCCAAGTAAGCGGGGCTGTTACTATGAGCTTGGGCATGATAAAGTGAACATAGCACGTACTCTTTTCTTCATTCGCGTTGCTGTTCCCATTGGCGAGCTAGTTGTTCCTCGGTTTTTGGCATGAAAAGTTAAGATGAGAAGTTTAGCGCCCATATGCGCCAGTCATAATCACGAGATCTAGAGCTGCTCATCTGGCGCTGAGAATCTAGATTTGTCACTGAGCAGCCAACACAACGTTCAGGCTGTTTGCTCATCCCTTCGTGGAGCCTATACTCAATCATCGTTCTTGTATCAGCATGAAAATAGGTAGTCCTTGAAAACTGTTTCGAGGTATTTCATGGCAAGGGATTCATAGACATGATAATTGATTCTGAATGTCTGTACATACATAAGCTCAGCTACGTAGTGAGGTAATGTTTCCAAGCGTAGGCAGTTAGATATATAACTGCAATTACTTCCCCTGTGATTGATACCAACCACCATAGAATAAAGCTGCTAATCAGAGTGCCCAGGAGAATAGTGCCTTCTACGACCAAGGGTGATAGTCACAACTGTAAGGGAGAATTCAGCAAATGGGACAGAAAGTCAGAATCATCAAGCTCACTTCATCGGTGTGGACATGCTTAGTTCCAACATATTGCAATAAAATAAAAACGGCAATACTGGGTGCAAAGAAGCCTACAGTGTTATTGGTAGGTTGGCTCGAAAACATGGCCCAGAAATTCCAAGCAAATCTAATCCAAATCACAATGTAGCTACCCATTCCGATGAAGAAAACCCCTCGACGGAGCTGAAGGGAATTCACCTGATATGAGGCTCAATTATGAAATGATAGACTAGGAGAAATAAAGCTTACAAAGCGCTGAGGACTGGACATGCTGTTCGGTTCTTCTGAGCGCGTTTCAGTTTGTGGGAAGATCTTCTCTGCGCCATCTAAGATGACCTGTAAAATTCTGTCCAGCGCTTCGGACCTCTCTTTGAGTTCTCTCAAAGGGATGTAGAAATCTCAGAACTCAAAGGTGTGTCTTGCCTCTTGATTGACTTCTGGAGGATCAATGGGGGAGTCGGGGGGGTTGGGAGGACCTAGATTTGGAGGCAATACATCTGTCTAGCAGCTTGAGGTCATGTATTTTTCTAGGTGCACAAGAACTGGAGACTGTACGTACCTGGTTAGAAAGCGAATCGCATTCATTATAGTCGGTCATCCTCTGCAGTTGTATTGAAAGTGTGACCTTTTAATCTTGCAAGATAAGGTGTAGCCTCATATTGACCATGCACAATTGATTCACCGCATAACTCGTTCAAAATAAGTAAGCGACCTCATGCAGGAGGCCTTACAAATCTACTTACAAATTGGTATAGAATCTCATAGGCAATGTAAGTATGTATTAACAAGGATATCGTCATATCATCATCTACCCGCATGAATGAAAACCAGCTAGATCACATAGGAATATCAGAAGAAAGTGAATCGCCGTTTCTCTTTCCCATAAAATTCGATTGCCGTTAACTTTACATCTTCTGGGAGGTTCCGAACTGTGAAAAATGTCTCCTATGTGCGAGTGAGAGAAACGAGAGAAACTCTTACCTAGAACAATCAGCCCAGCACTGCCATTATACCCTCGGAGTGTGTGGCTGATTGGGAAGAAGAGGGTGAGGTGGAAGTCGCATCGATCTGTATGGTCCCATGGTGTAGGTCATCATTAGGCGATTGATGAGGCATATGCATGACAACTGAGTCAGGTTCGGAGACACTAGGGCGATTGTTCCCTCCATATATCAGATACGGCTGAATAGAAGAAGGCATGGCTAAGTGATCTACAGAGTCCGGGTAATGATATTCCACAAACGCCGATACAACAAGAACTGCACCCGCTAGGGTGAGAATATTACGCACAAGGCAGATCGAGATAGTAGCCTGATGTATTGCATGAGTATCGAAGCAAAGAACGAAACGACAACCTTTACCAACTGAGCTGCAGCATGAGTCCAAACCATGGAGCCAGCGGCTGTTTCTGTTGGATTCCTTCCGGATGCATGCTGAATCCAAAGACGTATCTGAGTCCACTTGGCACAATTTCCATCGCCGGTGGCAATAATCTGGGAATTCCCAACCGTATGTGTGTAGGCCTGAAAGATTGAAGTGAGATGGCTATCTACGCTTTACAATGTGGACTCACTAATGCAGTGATCCATGTATGGTCTATATTATCTGGTTAAAATAACATAGATTCCATAAATTTCAAGTCATATACCGTTACCGTGCTTCAAAACTTGCTGTCTTTGTCCTTCCTTTGTATCAAAGATGATTGCATACCCTTTTGCAGTAGCCATAAGTACCACTCTACCCTTGTTTATGAAAATAACCGGCAAGGGAATATTGGATTCACGACTTTGGACTTCAAAAGTTGTACTAATCTTTTTAAATTTTCCAGTTGTAATCTTAAGCCAGTCGAGCCCACTGCGGATGTTGGTGGAGGCGATACCAGTATGGTCAGGCGATATTGCGAAAAAGCCACTATAGGAACAGTGTTAGTTCGCAGCTATGGTAATGATGAAGTAGATACATTTTTTCAGCTGGTCCCCAAGCTTGCACTCTGCTCCTGGTGTTGAGATCGTAAGACCTACCCATGTTAGAACCTCCCTCTTGCATCAATCAGCAACCTACCAAAACCCATGGTGGAGGTAACCAATAATACAAGAATTACCGTTGTCGATGTAGTATGCCCCCGTGGCAATCAGTTCGGGCTCGTCATCATTGTCAGTGTAACCAAAGGACGGTCGGGGAATCTGATCCTGGTAATACCACGACCCTGATCCTGCAGACGTTAATATGAAGGTTTATAGCAGAGAAAGTGTTCATACCGGTCCTTGCTATAATTGCTACTTCTCCACCTGCGCACACAAGGACTTGAGCATCGGTGGGGCTGAATTCAATGCAGAAGACGGGCCCAGAAAATTTGTGAATTACTTCTCTTCGAGGACTGATAAGCCAGTGCTGCAGTTGAATCAGCTTCAATATTCAATAGTAAATAATCAAGGGATTTACTCCAATGGGGGAGTATGCGACTAATTCTCCTTCCAAAGACCCAATAAAGAGGTCCTGAGTCCGCCACTGGACTGCGGTAAGCTTGCTAAGTTCTCGATGTTGCCATACCAGGGTACATTTTCGCGTTATGTCAAACACTCGAACAAGCTGGTCGTCACCCACACTTGCTAGATATTTACCATCAGAAGAAAATGTGAGGGCATTGACAGATTCATATGGAGAATCAACTGTAGTCCACAGGGTATATGAGGTATTCATAGTCAAGAGGTACACTAAATCCCACAACATGGCATTCTTTTTAAACCAAATCGGATCAGATAGTTTCTATTGGCCCAATGCTACCCGAAATACACATACAGCTGATCGTAAGTACTATCGTGTAAAACATAGCTTCATCATCCACTCAGAAATCATCTCCAATTAAATCCTTCACTGCATCCATTTCATCTCGTTCGTAAAGCTTTCCATCCAAACTATTCTTTTCTCGTCTAAACTTTGCCAAGCGTCCCTGGTAATACACTGCTTGCTGAAGGTGAGCACGGGTGAGCCGCTCATGAGCAAGAATCTCAGAATCGAGATCGACAGCCCACATGGATTGGGTTAAAACTTTCTCTCGCCTATTGAGACTCGCCTCACGCTTAGCAAATCGCCTGGCGGGAATAAGAATCTGTATAAAAAAAGGTCAGCAAACGTACACCATTTTCAGACAGAGATCCCACAATGCCAATCAAGAGAATGACTGCAAGAGCAGCAATTGAAGTGGTTCTGATTTCCTTAAAACCCTCCAAGTGACCACGTTTGTTTTCCACAACCCGCTCAATGATGCCTCTAATTTTGAGAGGAGAGAAGGCTGAACTCTCAAGCTTGGAGAGGAAAGCAGTGTAAGCTTTGGAGATTTTCTGAGTAGGGAGAGACATCGAATTTGTCACCAATTGCATGCTGACGTATATAATGCTAGGTCACAGATCCCAGGCACCAATCACCCGATCAATTAATGAATAGGTGGCTGTGTGTCTAGCTTCAATAGAAGCTTGTATGTAGTTACCCATAAGCGTCCACATATAGACCGCTTTGGCCCTGCAACGCCCCCCATCAAAATTGCAGTAATGAAGAAGATTGCAGCGAAAGATTTAGTGTAACCAGTAAGGGTTTGAAACTGGTAAGGTCTGAAGTTTTCCAGGCATGCATTTACTGCATGTCGAAGCTTCTTGCAGTGGCAATATGTCAGCAGCAACATGTGAACGGAACTCCGTTTAATTCTCACTAGGCAATCCTATTGACATTCTGTTCGTCTAATAATAATTTGACCCCTAGATAACCCAGCAAAAATTGTAGTGAAAATTCTTTTAAATGGGCCTCGTGTTTATTCCAATCTAGTAAATCTTCCATGAGCCGAAGAAGGAATCACAAATGAGAGATTGCCCCCCAAAATTATATATGAAATTAGATATACATTGCGATACACCATATTACAGACTTCTTTGGGATTCCGATCTTCACACCACTTGGGAAAGGTTCGGAATGTTCCTTTCCTGGGAGAAGACACTGAACGTGGTCCTCAGACTGAGTCAGACATACAATGCGAATCAAAGGTCACCTTCTGCTCTTTCATTAGGAAAATTTCTGTGTTACATTTGGGCCAAAAACAATATTAATCCTTATTGTGCTGTGATGCGGGCCAGGAAACATGCATGCATGAGGCAAGTTCAATCGGGTTTGATCTTAAGACCATTCGAATACTGTTTTTACCATTGCATCGTGAAGCACTTAAATTCTCTGCTCTCAAAAAGCGGCCTCCAATCCTGCTCAATGCCAAAGGTCACTCCAAGATTATCCTCTAGAAACTCCTCTATGAGGTCACACTCTCCGTCTCCTTTTAGAATGCTTCCTGTGAGCCTTACAGGCCCTGGTGTATTGCAGCTGGCCATAAGTTCAGGTATTTAACCACTGCTCAATGTGCCTGATGATTTGTAGACAGAGTCAGAAACATTTGGTTTATATTTTGGGCTTGAATACCTGGGCCCTCAAGCTAGACAATTTATGTCCAGAATCTCTACGCTCCCTCAAACCGGAAGAGTGAAGCATTCCGTTGCTTTTACCTCCGTGTTTTCGGCAGAATTTGTCCAAGACCCAGTTTTTAGCTCCCTTGTTGTAGTTGATGGTCGTCGCTATGTTATCGCAGGATCTTACAACATGGCACTCTCTGACACAAACATCTCTATTGGGGGTATTGGGTGCGCAGAAGCATATGCAGGTGATCTGGCCATCTTGTTCCTTCCAAAATATGACCACTCGCGATTATTGAAGGGATTACCCCGCTTTCGCAATGCCAATGAACGAAATCAAGCATTACAAAGGGTGATTTCTGTGTATTAAGCTACTTTTTTTTCATGAAAAGTCTATTCAGTGCTGATGCATGGTCTTAGCTTCACTCGGAATGTCGTAGGACATGTGCGTGACGGAAGGAGGTTCAAGCGTATCTTACGAGGGTGATGTTTACACCGCTGAGGCATTGCAGGTGTAGTATACGTACGATTTGGTACATACGTACTTCATCCTTGAAGTTTGAATATGCTCCCATCGAATTGGAAGTCAGAAGAAAAAAATAACCGGTTAACTGAGATATTCTGTGATTCTGAGCCCAGCTTCGGATCCGGTACGAAACGCCAGCCTAACACATTGCAATTTTTTTTTGTACATGTGCTGCAGATTCGAACTCAACGGATCCTGAATCATTGATTGCAGCAGGAGTTTGGTATGCAAAATTCTGATCAGCGGCGTCAACATGATATCCAGTATTCTTCGTATCTAGTCACTGAGCAGCCAATTAACCTCTTTTCTTTTCACCGCGGATTCATTCTGAGTACCTCATCAGTCAGTGGCGTTATTCAATATTTTGTATCTAGCGGCTGATCACCCACTTGACCTCGTTTCGCCGCGGAATGATTCAGTTACCGAGAACTGAATCTTGGTGGCATTCTTATCTATCCGGATCAGGAGGTGCCTGTCGTCCAAAATTTCTTAACCTGAGTTGTTCAAGAAAAAAACCCTCAAAAAAGCACTAAATGGAAACTCCATGCAATCCGCTATGTACGTACTTCTGCTCCCTGATGATCTTAATTACTGGTACCCCTGACCACCCACGGCCTCTTCCATATCGTTCCAAAATTACTGAATCAGAAATGGGCCAATTTTGCCTTATCCAGGCATTGACTGGTCTCCTCCTATGGCCACTCCTTCCAGAGAGTATCTTCGTTGCCCGACTGCAGGATGAACTGGCTTTCCTCAGGATTGCTCATATTTGTATCCAGCGATATGAATTGACAACAGGTAGAGACAATTAAGGCTGGCTGATCGTTGACAGTGAAGTTCCATGATGTACAGTGAGTAATTTTTTGGCATGTCGCAAGTCGAAGATTTCTTTGTAGACTCAATGAGGACATGGCTAAGGCAAGCGCCGGGCTTGAAAGTTATGCGCGGTTTCGGAAGTGTTTTTCATTCATCGTAATTTATGCATCAGAGAGGTCAGTTTCTCTGACTTTTTGGCCTCTTCTGCGCGGGATCGCTTAGACCGGATCAAGATTGCGGGCATGAATCGTCACCAATCTCGTCAGAAGAATGCTGATCTAACTTGAGAGGCTTCCAAAGGTAAGACAGTTTCTATCCAGTTAAACGATAACGGAAATAGGCGAATGATTTTGCAGGAGGATGTCTTCGGAATCGTGATTATCGGATGGACTGTGGACACAACTGTCCGTCGATGGTGAGTAGTATCTCATGACAGGTCGCAGTGTCATTTGGATCGGGACTTCACGGATACTGGAGCTTGCTAGAGCTTAGCGTTGACAGGGAACCTGATCAAGATAGCTGGTTCCAGCAATCATCACGATGTTATGTTTGCATTGAACATATACTATGGTGTTTTAATGATCTTCTTTTTGCATGGAACGTATATGGTCAACTGAAAGCTATAAATACAGGGTATATTTACATTGCTAAGCAGAAAATTCAAATATTTCCTCTATTTGCATTGCTTAAACCAGTACTACAGTTTTCAAGAACTGGTCTACTGTGAGCAAGAGAAGCATTCCTCCTCGGAAATTGACTCTGACTGATATTTAGGCCAGAATGGCACCGGGAGCTGGATTTTATCTTGCCCAAGTCAGAATCGAGGATCCGGTGTTCCTGACACCAGATGATGTACTCTTCCTACAAACCCAGATAGTGGATATTGAATGTCAGATGACTCAGTTCAAGAAAGAGGCGCTGGAACATTTGAAAGAAAGTTCACAGGTGACTGCAATTGAACATCGACAAGAGGCCATGCATACGCGGATATTGTTACTCAAAAATGTTCTTGCTCCCATCCGGCATATTCCCTTTGATATTCTCTTTTTGATATTCGAGCTTGTCTGTTGCAGCACATCCAAAATCCTTGATGCTATGCATTCCGCGACCATTATTTCTCAGGTCTGCATAGCTTGGAGCAAAGCTGCTCATGCTACATCTCGAATCTGGACTCGATTGAGCCTTTCCTTTAAACTGAACCCTAGATCATTTTTAGGTGACTTTTCTTGGGTCAAAGCTTGGCTCACTCGGAGTCGAGGAAGGCCATTAAAGGTTTTGATCGAGCTCGTACCGGAGATTCGCCCTGATGAAGTTCCCATTCATAAACTCACCCAGTTGGTCGAGTCTATTGCTCCATTCTCTTGCCAAATTCAAACCATGACAGTCTTGGGAGATCCTGATACATACCGTCCGCTGTTCCGCCTTCCACCCTCTTCCTTCCTAATGTTGGAAGAGATTTGCATCAGCCTCGTACGCGGTTCTGATTCTAAGAAGACCGCAACCCTTTTGAAAGGCCCCAAACTCCGACGTGTCACTATTGGTGAGCCGTTCTGTCATGACTCATCCGAGCCCTCTGTCCTAGAGTCGTTTGCACTGGCAGAGGAGCAACTGACTATGCTGGTTATTCGTGGCCCAAAATTCCAGTCAGATCGGGCTGTATATCTGGATGTGTTACAGCGGTGTAAAGCCCTTGAGCATTTAACCATCTATTTGTCATTGCCATTACCGTCTGCTCAGCCCTTTCTGGGATTCCATGAAGGAACCTCAGTGTCTCTGCCGGGACTACGAACACTGGACGTCACTTGTCATCAGGTGACAGGGAGTGGGGTGAACCTTTTGCAATGTCTGACCTGCCCGCGTCTTGAGGGACTGGTCTTATCATGGCAGGGTCAAAATTTGCTTGAGCTTGTTCTGGATGTTACCAATTTCCAGAGCCGCTCAGCTGTCGCATTATTGGTTTTAACACTGGATTTGACAGGAATCGGCCAGATATCGGGACAGCATTCGCACTTCATCACCGGGCAGATAGTAAATTTGCTGACAATATTTCCTACAGTCACAAGATTCAAGTTGCTTTCGAAGGTCTACGATGTAGATCATTTAATCCAAGCAATGATCTGGAATGGGGACGAAAGCCAGCCAAAACTTCTCCCAAAGCTCAGGATCCTGGAGTTTGTTCAGCGCGAAGCAACCAGTGATCAACATTCAACTTCGCATTTGGAAGCCATGGTCTCTTCCCGCTGTGCTGCAAATGGGAGCGAAGGCAGACTAGAGGCTTTGTTTTTGTATGGGTCACAATTTGGGGAGGATAGTGTGCGTATTCAAGAGCGCAAACTTGGCATTGAATTGCATTATAATAGTTACGCCTAAACTCTTGAATTTATTCAGAAACTATACACGATTACCCATGTTTTTAAGCAAAAGAAAGTATGATCAAACCTCTGTGAAATTCATAACCATGTTATAATGATTCACGTCTTTGCTTTGAAGTAGTATCATTATCGAGACATCCAGATGCCCTGACGTACCGATATCAAAATGTCAAAATGGCATAACTGCAAAGATATTGTGGCACATACAAGACTGTCATTACGCCACATATGTGAGTTCGTGACTGACAACAGGGAGGAGGAAGGAGACGAAGCATTTGAAAGACTTGCTGATGAGTGCTTTTGGCGCTTGGCGCTTATTGATCATAACCGCTGCTCAGTGCCACAGTATCTTTGCCGTCACGCCGTTTGTTTTGATATCGGTATGTCACGGCATCTGAACGTCTCGATATCCACATGTCACGGCATCTGGACGTCTCGATATCCGCATGTCACGGCATATGGATGTTATGATGTCATGTATGTAAAGACGTCAAGACATCTTGATATCTGTTACAACTATATTCCAAGAGGAAATTTAAAAAATCTTCTGAATTTCCTCAGTGAGCTTTTTGGAATAATATTTTAATTTTCTTCTGGACTAATTGCTTGGCAAGTATTCAAAATCTCCTTCCCATAATGTTCAGAATATTTGGCAGG
>KN834923.1:4633-15287 GCA_000827265.1 Collybiopsis luxurians FD-317 M1 | reverse complement strand
GTATGTAGCAATGAATCTTTGTTCTTGCAGTTAACCAGTAAAGGAATACCTATTGGAGTGACATGGTTGGCGCTGGGCAGGCAATGAGTGCCATGTATTGCCTGTTTCGCATATGTATCAGTACTCACAATTCCTTCCTCATGGATTCTGTATGTATGCATTTCATTTTTGTAGTTTTCTATTATTTTACAATAAACTAGCAGTAGTCGCCAATGTTCAATACTTATTAGTCCAGCATTAGTCCAGTAGAGTCCTCCTTCACCAGAGCCATAGGGGGTTGGGCCTTGATTAAGACCATCCAGTTGGCAATTTGTACATGGGTAAAATATCTAAATGTCAACAATGTAAATAAAAAAGAAATTCAAGAAAAAAAAAAAAACTCCTTTCGTCTCTTACATTTTACTCAGAAGCTAAGAAGTGTATGTTAAGGAGGCTACTAGAAGTGGCTAGGATCACCAGATCGTTCAAAGCATCCACAGTGTGCTCCTGAATTAAAAGGCGCAAGTTGAAAGTGTGAAGTTTTGGGAAGAACTGTGAAGCCAGGGCCATGGTGCGGAATGGAACACATTCAATTCGAGGGACAACAATGTTGAGGGTCTCCAATGATGGTAGAGCTTTGAGAAGTGATACCATTTCAGAATTGTCAAATACAACCTCAAGGACAAGGTTTAAGTGTGTAAGAGTGCAATCAGCATGCTGAACGAAGTCCTTGAGGGAGTGCAAACATTGCTTTCCCATGCCCCACTGTTCTTCAACCCTGCCATCCTCTGAATGGTCACCCAGTATGCTGTGAAACTCAACCTTGGACAGGCTTGGAGTTTGAAGGATGAGAGTATCAATGAGATGGGACCAATGCCCACGAACTTGAATTTTCAAAACTTGTAGATGAAGTAGAATCACTGGGATGACAGGATTTTGGATGAAATTTGAGGTCAAGTATGGACAGAAGATGCTTAATTTGATCAAATTTGGGGGATGCCTGAGAAAGAAGTGCAGGGCTCAAGAACTGCATTCACTGGTGTGTATCATCTTCAAGTGGATAAAGACAATGTTGGTCACCAAGTTCTCAGTCCCCAAATTGTCAAAAAGATTACAAATGTGTAGCTGGGATAAAACAGGCATGTGAAGAAGGAGGTGATATAAGCTTGATGCTTTAATAAAGTTGCAGTGCAGTTGTATTAATTGGCTCCATGGTGCAGAAATCTTCTGAACTAGGTTGCCACACAAGAATGCAAGGTCCAGGTGTTGCAAATTTGGGGCGATGTCAGATCCAGGAATTTGTGGTAGGCTTTTGCAGTCATTCGTTGTTAAAGCCAAACTTTTAAGGGGAATTCACTGCCTGACAGAATTTAATAATGGATAGCATGAGGATGGGATGCAGAACGCAGCCTCTGACCAGCGCTCAGAATGTTCAGCTAAAAGAGCCAACACCTGCTGGTCAAAAGTATGCTTGTTGGTGTGATATTTGATAGTGAGGGGACATTTCTGAGATTGTATAAGGAGAAGAAGAATAAAGTCGAAGCGGTAGGCAGGGGGGGGCGATGTATCTCCAAAGCATCGGCATGGCAATCGCAGCCACTCGCCAGCTTATGCACACCAATGCCAGGACAAAGAGTTGCAGCTCCCTTAGGGAGCAAGAAGAGTCTAAAACTATGGAAAAAATTTCCCCAAGTAGTTCCAGAGGTAGAGAGTTAGCCATGCTCTCCTCTCCAGTGTAAGGCTTAAAGAAGAGAGGCTTTGGGCACCTATGCACCCAGCGCTCAATTCACGTAATTTCAAGACACTCCAGTCTCATCATCTCTCCAGTGGAATTTTTCAATGGATGGATTGGGGGTACCAGAGTGAAGGATAGTACATGGAGCAGCTTGATAGTGAAGCTGCCATACAGGAAGTTGAGAGCAGAAAAGCCCAATGGTAGACCGGTTTAGATCTGAACCCTGAATATTAAGAATTTGAAGTGAGTTGGACATTGCCTAATTCTATCTCTTTGACTCAAGGACTGAGGGTATTCAAAGAGAGAGTTTCTCAGCTGTCAGAATGACACTAGGACACACTGCACATATCTGATGTCTGAACTCAATTCTGATATTGCACAAATAAAACTAGATCTGCAGTGCAGAGAACCTAACATAATAGCATTGATTGCGGTAGCCTGACTTCAATCTTCAGTATCTCCTAGCACATTCCTGATGTGGGTCCTTAATTTCTCATATTTCTCTGCCAACTCTTGGTGCTGGGTGTCTTCTGCAGCTAGATGGGAAGTCTGTAAGGGTACTTCAGCCTGTAGTTTGTGCCAGCTAGCAATCTGAGACTCACGATCTTATCTTCCAAGTCTACAATCTTTGATTCTATGTGACC
Organism: Collybiopsis luxurians FD-317 M1; assembly: GCA_000827265.1. Classification (NCBI taxonomy): domain Eukaryota; kingdom Fungi; phylum Basidiomycota; class Agaricomycetes; order Agaricales; family Omphalotaceae; genus Collybiopsis; species Collybiopsis luxurians. The sequence continues at coordinate 12,929 of KN834923.1, read as the reverse complement.
TTCCAAGTTGGTTGCGATGTTGTTGACAGCCAAAAGAACATTCTTAATAATGTCCCGCAGCTCTTTGAAGCTGGGGCAGTCTCCAGTTAGGGCTTGATGTTTGGTCTGCAATCTGTTTAATCAGGATAATAAGAGGATTTAGAAAATATGCCGCACCTTCAGATCAGAAATCTCCTGCTTAGCAGCCTGTAGTTCTTGTTCCAATAATTGAACCTCAATTTGGAGGGTGTCATTTTTGGTTGTCTGGAGAATTGAGTTAGAAGGGCCTGCACAAAGATGAACTTTGGACTCACATACAATGCTTCCAACTTATTGAGTTTCTGCTTTAGATCCTGAATCATTTCATCCTTTTCCTTAAGGCAGAAGAGGCTGTGATCTAGATTGACTCTCAATGAATGATTTCTAGCAGTCCAATTTCTCTAACTAAGGCATTAGAATATGAAAAGGTTCGATCGCAGGGTTGCTTACCTTTTTGCAATCAAGCTCCTCTATAGTGGCTCAGCTGTCATCAAGTTGTCTCAGCAAGGCTTGATCCTCAATGGAGACCACACAAACTTTCTGCAAGTAGAGGGAGATAAAATATGAGAAAACCTGGAAATATAATGAATAGTGGTCCATATGAACAGAAGTCCTGGAACTTTCAGTATCCATAGTTGATGGAGGTTTGAAAGAAAGCCGTTGAGAGAAGAAGCACACCTTAAATTACAACGGCATGTTGCTTTGTTCAATACAAATTGGACACAAAGAAAACAGAAAATCAAGTGACTGCTGCATCTGCTGTGATCAATAATAGTGTGACAAGTTTCCATCAAGATTTCTGCATTAATGGATTGGGTGCTACTCAATTACAACTATCAATTTGAAAAGTCTGGCTACATACATAGAGAGTTGCACCCAAAATGTAGCTGCTCATTCAACATTGCCTCTTTATCTTAATTCTAACTCATCCAAAAGAAGCAATTGCATACCAGCCATGTTTTCAGATGAACGAGGGAGTCAATAGGCAGCAGGTATCTCATTGTCATTAATCTGTTCATGATAACCTAGGTGAATCATGTACATGATGGAAAGAACTCTGCAGTCAAAATCATTCTCCTGCTTCAGAATCTGAGATAAGAACAGTCATTAATATGGTCTTACTGGGTCCATAGAGTCTCATGTCAGTATGGTGTATCAGTCTCCACTGTCTATTTGGAACACTGAATCCAAGAGACCAGGCATCTACAAGGATCTTCCAAACTTCTTGGGCATTCTATCAATAGAGATTATTCTGCAGCACAGACACAGACACTGAGCAAAAGTCACACCAGATAGGCAACATTGTAAGCCAACACATTTGAAGGCTCACACAAAGGGTCAAAGATTTCCACTGTTAGAGAGGCCATACACATAGCTCCCACGAACCAGTGTTTGTTGTCACTGTTGAGTGGGAATATGAGCATTAGATTTTCATTGTCAAATTGACTTTGGAGAGCCTGTAATTACAAGTATAAGTTTGTGTTTGCTTGACATAGCTTTACTTGTCTTCAGTGGTCTAGACCGTATTGTACCATTGGAGTTCTTCAGAAACTTGTGTTCCTTCATGGCTGGAAGTATATACTGCGTAGAAAAGTTAGAATCAAGAAATGCTACGCTGCAATTTGCTCCAAGAGAAAATTTGACATTCAGCTTGGAGACAAATACATCAATCCAAACATCATTCAACCACTTCATGGCAGAGATTTGCTGGAGGTCATTAGGAGTCAGGATGTAGCTATCATTCCATTCTGTCTTCGATACTTCATAAATGAGCTTTCAATTCCTCAAAAATGATAGCTCCTGGCCAAAATTTGTTAGCTCATGTTTACTACACTGTTACATTTTGAGAAGAACGCACAGCCGATAGGCATGCGCCAGCAGCTCCAGGGTGTTCACATCTCCATGAATTAATGGTACCTTCAAGTCTTTGAGTCATGCTCCAGAATGTTGAAACCACATGTTGAAATAACAACTTTTCATGCCGGATGAAGTTGGCTAGAGAAGTTTGACTGTATGTGGTGGACAAATCTGCTATATCATCAAAGCTGCTCAAGAGCAGCATCCCTGATGTTTCAAACTGGAGAAACTCCTTCTGCTGAGTCACAACTAACTGGTACAAGTTGAGTTTACTGGTGTTCAGATTTTGCTGGTGTCATTCCATTACCTGACTGCAAGAGCTATTCATTCCTTCTACCCAATTTTGAATGCTTAAAAGAGAGGGAAAGGGTTCATTTGGCATTAGAAAATCAGATAGAAGTAGAAATTGAACATCCAGAAACCAACATCTCAGATGTCGATTTAGCAGTTGAGCATTCCTGGCCAAAATCCCTTGTGGCAGGGAAATCATTTGCAAGCTTAATAGTGAGACTTAAACATCTAGTTTGAGCAACCAAAAGAGAGCATTCAACAATCAACACATACACTTCACTAAAGCCGAAAAATAAAAAAGAGACTGATAATGGTTGCCACACCCACTTTTTTGAGATAAAGAATAGCTTACATGCTTGATTTGAGATTTCAACATCACCTAAATAGACAAAAGATTGACCCTCGGGATCCATCGATGAGTACACAAACAGTGAAAGAAACAGGGAAACTTGAAAGACCGTGTGTAAAAAGAAACATTGTGTCACATTCGTCTTTGATTTGATGGCAATAAGTGCTTCTGAGGAGCCCTTTGTGCTGTAACAGTTTGCTCAGCTTTTTTATTCGAGATTTGCCACTGTTCAATCATGTTGATCATTGTTTTGGTATATATAACTAGGGTTCCTTTACCAGAATACCACATGCTCCACCCTATGCCTCTTTATGTCAAATCATTCTTAAGCCACTCCATACTTCTTTGTAGCGGTAATCAACCCAGTGCCCACCCTATGCATCTGCGCAACCGTAATCCATGATTGGTGTCTACAAACACTCTGAAAACAGCGATTGCACTTGTCAGTGATTCCTTCTGCATGTGATGTGGTCTGATTCTTTCTCAAACATTGTTAAGCAGGATTTATGAATGAAGGTTTGTCAAAAGACCAGGCCCTGAAGTAGAAAGACTAGTTCCCAAAGTAGAAAGGCTATTTCAGTAATAAACCTTACCTTACCTTACCTGCATAGGCATCCATTCCACTGCACTCATATCTTGTTGTTCTTTATCCCTTTCAGCCTTCATCAAAACATGGAGGTGCTGGAGTCTCTTTTGTGAAGCCATCCAAGCCCGCAGTGGTGGATTATCAGAATAACAATTTGCTGGACATTCATTGCGTACAATGCACAAAACTGGCATTTCAGCCACAGGCGTACAAGCTTTTACACTTATTCCACTTCATCTGCTAACTGAGAATGCAGTACACATTGCAGCCACATCTTCTGCGCAAACTGCATCTCCGACATTCGCCATGAATCGGTCATAGCGCGAGTTCCCACCAAATGCACAGCCTGTCAGTGTTACCTTTGCTACCCACCTGCTCCTTGCACAGCTTTGAAAGCCCAGATTGAATGGTGAGCCAATATGAAGGGGATTGCCATTCCCAAGAGACTCAGACATGAAATGATTTGGCCCATTCACATATAGAATTTGCTACTGAACTACACAGCACTACTACGACATATACTGTGCTTCATTGTTTTAGTTTCAACTTTTGTATTAAAATTGAATGATTCATCAATCTTTAAGGCATTTACCTTTGACAGTAAGTATCCATTGAAAACCCTTCAGATATGAGACAGAGATTTTGCGCCTTAGTGACCCATGCAATTTCAAAGGAGAAAAAAAAGAATGTCCATTGGGCCAGAAAGTGAGGGTGACAGGAGGCTGTTGGCTCCGAAGCTAGAACCATAAAGGTATTGAAGTTCAATTTCTGAGAACAGAGAAAGGAAAGGTGGCACGTTGTGCTCACTCAAAGTCGACACCGCATCTCTTAGCCCACAAACCAATCTCCCACATCCAACTCATCCAATTTTGACAACATCTCAGTAATTGCTGAGGGACAAGCAGCTCCTTAGGTATCCACAGCATTGCAGGAGCAGCTAAAGACATTTGAGAAGGAGCTGGAAGGTGATACAATCTTTGAGTGGAGGAGTAAACAACAACAAGGGCTTGGTCACAGGATGCAGCTCCTCAGGCATTTACAGCATTATAGATGCAGCAAAAGACATTCCTCAAGTATATCAGTAAAAAACAATAAGTGCTGATTATTCTGGCAATGCCTACAAGATGCAGCTCTTCAGGCATCCGTGGCATTGCAGAAAGCAGCAAAAGGGTTCTGGAGGGGGATGGGATCTTTGAGTGGAAAAGGAAATAAAAATAATGTTCTGGTAACAATTGCAGGATGCAGCTCTTCAGGCATCCGTGCCGTGAGTAAGCAGAAGAAAAGCAAGGCGCTAAATGCCTGAAGCATTTGTAGCCCTTCATTCAGTCACATGATTTGTAGCTTCGCATTTCAGTGACCTCTTTAGCCAGACCCACATATCATTATAACCTGTCATGTCTTTTCAAGCTTAGAGACCAACTAAATAATGCTCAGAATAATTCTTATAACTGGAACAATTGGTCAATAGCTGGTACAGGTTGCACAAGTATGCAATAAAAAATCACAAAAGAAAAAAAAAAGAATCTCGATTGGATGATGAAGATTGAAGCTAAAAATTACTGGAGGTAGTACATACGTGTGAATCACAAAAAAAACTAGCTCAGTGATGCAGATGGAAACAAAAGAAATATTTATTATATTAACAGGTGTCATTGATTGGAAGCACCTGATTAACTCTAGAAGACTGAGGATGAGGAACGGGGCAAGGAATGGGGCGAGCAACAGGGCAAAAAGGCTGCCAAGAGTAAGCGGTAGGGTCTGGAATATTTTCACTGTTACTCTTGGCGATGCCTTCCATAGAGTGACAAATGGCAATGACTGGGTGAGGAGTACGGACCGTTGCCTGTTTGCATAGTGAACAACAAAATCCATCTTTGTGGTTCTTCAATTGTTCTCATTCTTCCATAAGGCATTTTGCACAGTAAAGATGTCCACATTCCAGCCTGAATTTTCATCTCATGAAAAGGGATAGTGAGCTTTAAAGGAGGAACATACATGTAAGGCTGATATGCAGGATCCCAGCAGATAGGACATTCCAAGATTTTACAGAGCTTTCCAACCAAAAGACTCAATTTTGAGTTGGTCTCCTGTATGAAGATAATGAATGTACTTCTCATGTAAATGAGACCTACACACATACCTGGGCCCTCTTCAGGGCAATTTCAAGGTCAGCCAGTGTTGCATGGTTAGTGTTTACCGGCTATCAAGCCAGAGGTCAACAAGATAGTCTTGAAGACAAGGTAGGTCACACCGTGTCAGGAACAAGCACCTTATCGTCACTGCCTGGTGAAGCACTCACATGAATATCCCTCTGAAAACAGTTTAAGCATCAAGGACTTTGTGTAGGTTCCTTGACAAAAACTTACCTTTGGTCTCTCAGCATGTACATCACCTGCATCATCAGAAACAGCAGTTGGTGTAGGAATGGTGAGAGTTTGTGTTCGAGAGAGCTTGCTTCTTTGTAGATACATACAACAAATGGGAGGCCGGATAGGGGATGGAGTGGATCAGGGCAAATGACATGCAGTGGGAGCTGGAGAAAGCCGATCATTTGTTGGGCTCAGCTGGTAAGGCGCATAACGAGGATTGTGATGAGGACTGTGCCTTGGAGTTTCAGAAGGATGGGAAAGAGACAAAGAAGACATAGTCAATATGTGGAGAGGTGAATGGAGAAGTAAAAAGACATACTGGACAGAGCATCGTTATATATCAGGCTTGAACAAATGCGCCTTTGGGTGGCATCAGTTAAAGAATGGTTCCCTTTGATAAAAACATGAACAGCCCCCCTCTGAGTGGAGAATACACTGGCATGCTGTCTTGGAACTTCTGCAGCTGTTTCCTCTTCTTGTATGTCCTCTGGGAGGGTCAACAACATGTTTGCTGATCTGGAGGAGGAATTGGAGATGATGACTTGTCCACGGTCGTAAAAGCAATTGAAAATTGAATGATTAAGATGAAAGGGAGTAAAGCATTGTACCAGCCTGTGTCACATGAAAGACATGGTATGAATATAATTAATGAAGAGAACAAAGTTGTTGAAAGTACATAACATTATGCCTAAATGCCACTCATCATCTGAATCCGGGCAGGAGGATGAGAAACAGAGAAACAGAGTGAGTTTTTGCAACTGCTCAGCATATATTTTTATCACTGAGATCATCTAGAAAGTACAGGTGGTGTTTTGAGACACTCTGGAGGCCCAAAAGGCCATTATCAATCTCAAAAAGGAGGTGGAAGAAGTAAGAAAGACCTCCAGAGACCATGAAAATGCGGCCAAGAAAGCAGAGGAAGATTTGGTCAAAAATTCAACAAGAGCTTGATCAAGCACTTGAAGAAATCATGGTGCATCTGTTGTTGACCTTCTTGATATCCCAAATCATCGATGCATGAGCCACTCGTAAGAACTGGGTTCCAAAAGCCATTGTCAATGCCCATAGAAAGCAGGATACCTATTACCGGCTTCTGCATAAAGCCAACCTTCAGATCATGAAGTATCAGAAGCAACTGAACATTCCAGAGTCCACCTTCTGGATTGATGAAGCAGATCTCATCATGGAACAGCCACAAGAGGAAGAAGTTAAAGACATCAGCCTCATACTTGCTCAAGAGCTACGAAAGGTGAAGGTGAAGCTTTTTTTCCACATCTTGCCAGCTTAACCTCAACCTAATTGTAATTCCAGGAAGGTAGTGCTCAAGAAATTAGCAAGCTCAATGAGCACACTCAGACACTGGAAAAGCAACTTGATGAGTTGAAAGCCATACATGCATCTTGTCCTCAAAAAAATTTTCATTGGGTACATTTTGCTTGTGGTCAAGCCTGTTGTCTGTCACTAAGCAGCACTACCAAGAGGTCCCAAACACCAAAAAAGAAGCCTTTACTAAAGGTCTTGTTTCGCGCTCGGTATGATCTTGTGTAGTCTGTTTTAACTGCGACTGATTTGTTACTGCAGAAAGCTGTGGAAACAATGACCATTCAGGCCACAAGGGTCAAGCTGCATCAAGAAATGCCTATTCAGGGCAGGGCATCTAAGGTTTGCAATGAGACTATGCCATTTATGAACAAAAAACTCATTGATAAGTGCTAGGACTCTTGTGTAGCGGATGTAGCTGAGAAAATTCCCAGCCCAAAAGAAGGCTGTGAAATGAACCCAGTAATTATTTTCACAAATCAAAAGGTCCATTTACTCATATTTATGCAGCTCTGTTTGACTGCCAGTCCTTTGGAACATCCCTTGCTGTATTCTCCCAATGCCTGAGACTGTCATAAAGCTGGTACAAACATCCATTCCTAACCCCTATTCATTTCTCTTTTACTATACATCTTTCACATGACCGCGTTTATGACTAACTTTCATATCAATACCTTTTGGACATACAACTCCTCCCTATCTCCACTCCACACAGTATCATTGTTCTTTTTCTATTTTGTTCCCACTGTCATTGTTTTATTAATGAACTGTCCTTGTTTCTCTTCTCGCATCTGTTGCATGACCACATGCTCCATACCTTTTATTCTCGTAGCTGTCACTTAGCTATTGTCTTCCAGTAGCATTAGTCCCTCTTACAGCTTACTACAGTATATATACCTACCACCTGAGTCCCCATCTTGACCTCTCTGTCAATTGGGACCAGGTGAGTATCCTACTTGTACCAGTAGACTATTTAATTAACTCTGTCGATTGGGACCAGACTTTGCCTAAACTGATTACCGTGCTCTTGAAAGCCACTCCGCTGTAAACCGCTTCGTGACATTAGGTCAAGATCCTTGCTGCGCTGATAGTCTACTACCTAGGCTGTTCCCACAGATTCCGCTACCGCCACGCCTTCTTTCTCTGCAGATTTGTCTGACTCTGAATTGGGTCACGAACACGTTGACTGCTCCAGCTATCTGCACGCCTTTGACACCCAAGCCTGATCTCATATCCACCAGCTACCAGACGGTTGGAACAATTGTGACCAACAGCCCTGCCTGCACACCCTTGAGAACTCTATCACTGAAGCAACTCAGCTCAGAGATGGTACCCCTGCTGTACCAATTGCCAGATCCATAACTGCCCCACGCACTCTTACAGCCCCTCCAGTTCCACTCGCCCTCACTGCCCCACCAGCCTCGACCACTGTAACTGCCCGCCCATCGCCTGCATCTTCACCAGCACCCCCACTACCGACATCATCTCCTTCCCCCCATCCCAAGC
>KN834922.1:6371-24133 GCA_000827265.1 Collybiopsis luxurians FD-317 M1 | reverse complement strand
AAGTTACTTAAAGTTACTTTGTCATGACAAGTAACTTTTTTTCCCTGTGCTTGACAGCTAACTTACTGAATCTCGGCACAATGTACTTCTCATTAAAACTTGTTTTCAACACATTTGATGATTTATTTGTCACCATTGAAGGTTATATTTAGGGGCCTCAACTAGATTATGAGTGTACTGAGTGAGTTCAATGTCCTACATTACCAGGAATGTTGCTGACTCAATGAATCTAAGTTGTCTTATCTATATCCAAATACTCTGAGTCAAAAACATAAAATACACTGACCTTACCACCTAGTTCTCTTTTTGTAAGTTCTTTTGTATGATGTTGTTTGTCACTGTACATAAAAATGATATATCTGTATACAATGTTGCTACATTTGTATTTCAAGTTTGTGCTGTGCAATTTCATTTTGTTGCAATTCCTTACCTCGACTGTGATCATTTCATAACTAAGATATCCTGCAAAATACTCTGAAAATTGTCCTCTGTAATATAGATTTGTCTCCCTGCCCCTGACATACCAAAGTCCCCATGTCTGATTATCCACTTCCTCTGCCTACCCTTTAGTGTGTGCTGTGCATTGGCAGCATTTTGAACAGCTTAGGATTCATGGCCTATGGTACATTATACCTGTTTTTATCCTTATTGAATGCTTTCTCAATTTGTATCAGGCTTCACATTAAATATTTGCAGATCTTGTTGTCCATTTTGATGCACCTGAGGCTTTGCTTCAGGACACTGAAGTAGAGCTTGTTCCTTGCCTTCCCATTCAGATGTCTGAGCCATATAGCATACAGCAACTGAGTTGTTTGCAGATCTGTGTAGCTCCCCGCTGATACCACAACCAGTCTTTCTGAGGATAGTGTTTTGCCAGTCTGGCACTCACCTCACTTGTTCTGCTTCCACTGCTACACGCCAGATTTATCACTGTATCATAAGTATTTCATATTTATATATATACAGCTTGTATTAAATACAAGACCCCTATAAAAACATCTACAGTACCCTAAAATGTGTAGTGCATAGGTATATGCCCTCCCAAATATCAAGCTCTTCTCATCCATTTCATTCTCCATCAGGAAAAATGTCCCGAAGCCCAGGCTGCCTGTTATGCCCTACACTATTTTTTCCGCTCTTTCCAACCAGTACACTCACCCCACGACTCGATAATAGTCTTACCAATCAATTCAGCTCTCCAAATCCAACACACATTTTGTGAGGCAAACTAACCAGTTGCTCATTCCAAACTTCTATTCACAAGACCACATGTCTTCCCGCAGAGTATAAAAGCCTTATACCTACATCTCTCATGCTAATGCTGTTATTACCTGAACTATCTTGATCTGTGTTGTTTCTGTTCTCTTGTTCACTAGTCTATAATATTATTCTGCTTAACACTGAGTTGAGCAAACCCCATTGACACCAAGTCACTGGCATATCCACTTCTCACTTGTCGAACTGATTGACAAGACTATTCGACTGCCGTAGCCTTTTGAATATTCCGTCTCGTAGGGTAAACGGACACCGAGTCACGAACCTCCTGAGTCAACCCTCATTAATACCATCTTAACCAGTTCTTTCAATATACTATTTCTAGTTGCACCGAGCTACTAGATTTATTATTCGACACTTGAGGATCATTCCTCCACATCCAATACCAAAACCGTACAGAACTCGTTCACCTGTTGTACGTAGTGACTCCCCATTGCGTATTCTGTCTTGGCTGTGGTATAATAAAATACTTTCTATTCCTTGAACCTGCTACAAGCTTCTAACAACAAAGGTAGTAAAGGTCCTAACAAAATAACAGCATTCTCTCCATCACTGAGATGTCTGGGGAACCTGCAAAATGTTTTGTAAGTGAACAAGAAAGACAGCGTCAAGAACAAGAACGCCAAAGAGTAGCAAGAGCTACAAGGTTCCAGAGAAGAGAGGAGCAACGTGGAGCTTCTACACTGGATGACCACTCAGTTTCATCAGCACCTGCGAGAGGTGCCATACCCTCAAGAATGGGGGAAATTTTGGAACATAATGATAGAAACCCATTTGACCTGGAAAATCCTGTTGAACATGGGTCTCCTCATGTTCCGGGACACCTGGTCTCAACACCATATGTTTTGAGTCGCTCCCAGCGAGGTCAGCCATATCATATGGCAGCGAGAGCTGACTCGAGGCTAGCCATGAGGCCAACACAAAGTGCCCCAATAACACCCAAGAAAGGAAGGGAACAAGAAACAATTCATTTATCAGAATTAACTCGTTTCCCAGAAGATCCTTGAGGCTTTAGTGTGGGAGTCAGCTCGACATGCCCCTTCCACATGCCAACTCATCCTGAGAATGAGGATTATTATGAAGATATTGGCATATCTCCAATGACACAATATACATCTATAGGAGCGAGACACAAGGTCATCTCCCCATTAGAACATATCAGATGTCCACTTCCTCTCACACCAAGAGAAGAATAATCTAAATTTGCATTGCAACAATCAGAATGAGAGACGAGTCAGGGGTTATACCCATTGGGTCCACTATTGTTAAGGGGCCCACAGTCTCCATTCAATTTAAAACAGTCTACTCTGATAGTAGAAAGCAACATGATACAGGCTCAGGGATTGTTGAGTCCAATCCCCGATATAAGTAGAAGAACTGTCTCGTCGCTGGAGCAAAGCAGTCCATTACCTGCTCCTCCAATGACAGAAGAATTCATGAAGGAGACACAGAGTTGGAACTGTGAGAGTTCCTTAATGTCTCCTCCCTACCCAAATGTTCATGTCGTACTGTCAACAGAATTAACACATCAATTGGTTGATCTACTTCAAATCAATCAATGCACACATTTTGAATTAATAAAGGCAATGCGACACTATATTCAAATTATTAACAGTTGAGACCCAGAAATGAAGGACAATTTCTGGGTACTAGCTGCCTATTTTCAGAAACATTTAATGCAACAACCTTCCCAGCTACCTAATGGAATAAATAATGAAATATTCCAGTTGAAAGAAGTATACAAAGGAGCCCTATGGCTATCACAGCTGATTATGGATCCCGAACAAATGGAAATGGTGAACGAGGCCACCATGAGGTGTCTCGAGTCAATATGAAAATCTCAAATCAATTTTCTGCTCAATACAATAGTAGATAACAAAGAGAGGAAAATGCTGAACTCTCCTACATTATCACTATTAGATAAAGTGGAACAAGGACAGTCCACGAGAGCAGACGACCTTATTGGGGGTTACAGTTATACCAGTCAATTTCGGGACCAGCAGAAAATAGCTCAGGTGGCAAAGGAGTATCGTAGATCTATGGGAAATACTACTACTCCAAGTTATGAGGATCTGGAAGAGTCGAGGCGACTTCCACCCACTGAACTGGACCGCAGGCTGCTAATAGTACCCAAAGAAAGGGGTGAACACCAGGTGAGGACAGCCAACGGGGTTTGGAAACTCAAACCCTCCTCAGGAAAGGCTCAAAAGGAGGAGAATGAGTTCTTTTCAGAAAGAACTGTGAGACATTTGGCATTGCAAAATGCCAGCGACATGCTGATGAGTGCAATAAATCCTTGAGACAAGGATATTCGCCTAACAAAGCAGTACAAGGAGAGAATCCATGGAGATGTGGGAGGCTCATGGGTACTAAGAGCCCAGATGGAATCAGTGACAGATGAGCTGGAAGCTGCTATGACCACAGGGGATCCTCATATGAGTCTTGAAACCCAAACCAAGCAGGAGATTTTCTCTCCCAGAGCAGAACATTTGCAAGCTGGAAGCTCAAAAGTACATATTGGAGGTGAAATTCCTCTCAATGCAGCTCTACAATTGGAAAGATGGGCTGCCCGAGACAAGTATGCTGTATCGACAACTCATTTTGCTAATGAATCTCACCCTGTGGGTCAATATCCTGAACAAATGGTGACAGAGCCTGATTTGGGATGCTCATTATGGCCGAATCATTTGGGATTCAGGACTGACGGTCCGACATATCATAGAAGAAAAACACCTGAAGCTTTCCATGAGAATAATCGGTTGGAAGGACCGGGTTGGAATGCAAGGGGTTTGGTGAATTCCCCAAATACCACCGGACCAGGAATTCCTTTCTTGTCTCAATATTCAGATCCTGGAAACACGGCCTGAGTTGGTGAACAGCAAAACCAATGGGAGACATCAGGACCAGGTCAGGTAAAACGGTGGAATATGGCATATGCCCCACCCTCAGGGGAAAGGAACAAATTTGAGAATGAAGGATTTAACTTTGTGAGAAGTTGAGATGACTGGGATCTCTTATTTTCCGAAGACCAGCTTTGCCCTTCAGCTCTTGAGACTCATCACCCAATGCCCCCACTAGAGAAAAAGGAATTCACCCCACCACCAGTAGTTGTGGAAACCGTTCTGCAGGCCACAGGATTCACTCCACCTGTATTTACAGCTACTCCTAGGCAATATGTCCATCTGACTGGCAGAAATTTCAACTCGATACCTGCAATTCCACATAGAACACCTGGATGAGTAACAAATGATTATCACCCTATCATCTCAATGCATCAGGAATCTGCGAGAGTTCCAGATGAACAATATTGGAGATCGGGGACTCGAGAATATAGACCCTACATAGCTGAGCTGATGTATGACTACTCGAATTGTGCCAGTACCTACAGAGGGTATGGAGTAGCAGGAGCTCCAGGAGGACCTCCAGGAGGACCCCTGTATGGAGGAGTCACGCAGACGGGAGGAATTAGTGATGGAAATTTGGAAAGAGAACGAGGTAGTAGAAATGGCAGTTTTAGAGGGGGATCTGGAGGTGGTGGACCAGGGGGATTGGGGGGACCAGGAGAACCAGGTAGCCCAGGAGGACCACCCAATGATCCTGACAATTGGGGTTCGAATCATGACGCATATTGGCACCCGGCAAATGGATGGGTAGCTGTACAAGGCCCCAGAGGCGAGAGAGGAGAACTGGGTCCTGCAGGACAAGACACAAGTCAGATTCCGGAATTCGATCAGCAAAAAGATCAATTAAATAAGGAAGCAAAACTCGATGTCAAAAAACCTGACCCTTTCAATGGTTCTGATAGGTGGAAATGGGAACCTTTCCTCTCGCAAGTTCATTGCACTTTCATGGCCAAACCTACTATCTACGAGAACAACTCAGATAAAATTGGTTTTGCTGTCTCATATCTGACAGGGGCAGCAGCTACTCACTACAATAATTTGCTGAAACAGGAAGAAGCTGGGATCCCTGTCCCTGCTCTCCATACTTGGATTGACTTTGTCACGGAATTCACATCGTATTTTGGATTATTCAATCCTGCATGAGATGCACAGGTGAAACTGGCCTGGATCAAGCAGATGGACAACGAATTGTTTGTGACATTTATTATACAATTCCAGGAGTATGCATTCAAGACAGGATACAATGACACGGCATTAGTAGCAATGCTCCGAGGGGCGGTAACAAGGAGTCTCGACATTACAGTAGCGGCTCAAACTCATCCCCCTCAGAATTATCCACAATGGGTACAGCGATTCCAGGAGTTGGACAATTCAATTCGTGCAACCAATGCAGCTCATTCTCATGGAGGAAATTCTGGTTTCGGGACATATAATCCTATGGCCCCATTGAATCCTCAAAACTCTAACCCGCAACAAGGATCCAATAAGCAGGGGGTCAACAAGGTAGGAATCAAGGTAATTGGAACAATCGACAAAGGGGAGCTGCAGCTTGGGATAGTAATGTAAATTTGGACAATATTAGTGGTACAGTATATGGACAATCTGAAGACTTTGCAAGTGCCTTGAGTCAGAATGGAAATAGCAGAGAAGGCTTAGAAAATCAGGGAGGAAACAATGGAGTCTCGAAAAACCCAGGAGACAAAGAATTCCTACAGGCGATTCGAGCTGCCAGGACCCCTGAGCAAGTTGAAGAGTTCCGTCAACGTCATAAACTGGGACTCTGCTATAATTGTGGTGGATCAGATCATATTGGTAAAGATTGCAAGAATAGGGAGAATTGGGACCCTCCAAAAAATGGAACTTCGAGTATAAACAATCAACAAAGTGACCAGTTGAGGGCTGCAACCTTTACTCTAGAAGGGGACCTGCCTAACGACGAGATTTGGAATGTCAAGATAGAAAACGACTCAGGAAAAGTGGAGGGGATTCCAGAGACACACTGAGAGCAGCCTGGAATCCAAAAAACCCTGCTCAAGCGGTCTGTCGTGGGGCAGTAATAGAAAAAACATCCCCAGCTCATCTCTCGTCTTGCTCTAACAACTCATTTCTCATCTTGACACATTTCCCCTTCTCCGATTCCGAAAATCTAAGCTATAATACTCTTATTGATTCGGGTGCAACTCATTCTTTTATCGATAAAAACCTTGTGGAAAAATTCCCAAAAAATATCTCTGATTTAGATACTCCAATTCCACTTGAATTATTTGATGGACAGCCAACTTTGGCAGGAGATATAATAAAAATCTTTAAAGATACTATCAGCTTTGCCGACGGTTCAATTCAAACAGTCAAATTCCTAATAACCCAACTACACCCAATGGCTCCTATCATGTTAGGTTTACCATGGCTCAAAGAATTCAATCCTGAAATAAATTGGAAGGATTTGACTTTGACATTCCAAGGAAGAGAACGAATTTCAGCTTCACTAGTTGATTCATTCACTGGTACATGGAACTTGAATACTAGCGAGAAGCAGGACCCATCAGTCCCTGACTCAAAACACAAATCAGCCTATAACAAACAAGAAAATGGGGATATAGACTCGTCAGTTTTGGAATTCAATGAATGGTTGCTTTATACAAATTGGGCTAATGATTATGACAAGGATCTTGAAAAATGGAAAAATAAATACAATATAGGGGAAAATGGAAATGGATACTCCAAGAAAGCATTGAAAGCTTGGGCAGAAAGGATTGATGAAAGAAGTTCAAAACTGCCAGCATACAAGCAGAAACAGAGATGGATATATAAACGAGTCAGAAAATTGCATCAGAATTCTATTCCACAAGGCCTGTTGACAAGGGTATTAAATATCTTGAAAACCTCTGCACTCCAGCAACGGAGAAAATGTACAAAACAAGGAATGAAGATAGGAAAACCCAAAAAGGTTGAAAGGAGAATGAGTCCAAACCTCCCAGGCAAGGCAGTAAGTCTCATCAGTGCAGCTGCAATGGACACTATAATATGAGGCAGGACGCCTGCTTATTTCCTGCATATCACCACAGTCTCGAATCAAGTGAATAATGATGATACCACGAATATGGAAAAATCTGCAACTCACGAGTCGATTCAAGGAAATAGGGAAGCTACAGAAAAGCTTCTGACAGAAGCAGAGACTGGAGAATCTTGAAAAGACAAAGAAGAGATACTCAAACATGTTCCCGAGAAGTATCAAGACTTCTTGGACGTGTTCTCCCCAGGAGAGGCGAAGGTCTTACCTCCACACTGTCCGTACAATTTAAAAATTGAGACAGAAGGGGACTCAGCCCCTCCCTTTGGGAAACTCTATAACATGTCGGAAACAGAACTAAAAGCCCTAAAGGATTATATCAATGATATGCTAGGGAAAGGGTTTATTAGAGCCTCCAACTCGCCTGCTGGGGCTCCAGTTCTATTCGTAAAAAAGAAGGATGGAAGCCTAAGGCTTTGTGTTGACTATCAGGCCTTAAATCAAATCACAAGAAAGAATAGGTATCCCTTACCCCTTATAGGCCCACTTGTCGACCAACTACGAAGGGCGAAATATTTTACAAAACTCAATTTGAGAGCAGGATATAACAATGTCCGAATAGCGGAAGGCCACGAGTGGAAAACAGCGTTTCGTACACAATACGGATCCTACAAAATGTTGGTCATGCCTTTCAGGTTAACAAATGCCCCCTCAGCTTTCCAATTTTTTATGAACAACATTTTCCATGATTTACTGGATGTAGGCGTGGTTATTTACTTGGACAACATTCTCATTTATTTGGATGATGAAAAAACCCATGAGGAACAAGTCCAAAAAGTATTACAAAGGCTGCAAGACAACCACCTACATGCGAAACCAGAAAAATGCAGTTTCGATACTGACACAGTTGAATATTTGGAAGTAATAATAAAACCTAAAGGAGTGTCAATGGATCAGTCCAAAGTCAAAGCCATAACATCTTGGCCAGTTCCACGGAATATAAAAGAACTGCAATCATTCCTGGGTTTTGCAAATTTCTATTGCAGATTTATTGACAATTATAGCGGCATAACGAAAGCCCTAATGTCACTACTGCAAAAGGATGCCATTTGGCATTGGGACGAGTCATGTCAAAGGTGTTTCAATTTATTAAAAAATGCCTTTACACATGCCCCGGTGTTATGACATTTCAACCCAGAACTTCCGATTATTCTGGAATGTGACGCGTCGGATTGGGCAATAGCAGGAATATTGTCTCAGCTGGATCCAAAAACTGGAGAAATACATCCGATTGCTTTTCATACTCGATCCATGATACCAGCAGAAATAAATTACAATATTTACAACAAAGAACTACTGGCTATTGTGGAATGTTTTAAAGTTTGGAGAGCTTATTGTGACAGTTCAAGATTCCAAATCCAAGTCTATTCCAATCACAATAACCTGCAGTGGTTTACAACTACCAAACAGTTGTCGGCGAGACAAGCGAGGTGGTCAGAGGCCTTATCAGGATTCGACTTCCGAATCAACTATAGACCTGGAACTTTGGGAGCAAAACCAGACACTTTGATGAGATGAGCAGATGTATACCCAAAGAAAGGAATCGATAGGGACTCTGCCAGAGCAGGAAGAGAGCAAATATTGATTCCTCTGGAACGACTCAACGCAGCATTGCTTTTGAATGAGGACTTGTTATTAGAACAGATTTGAAAGGTGGAACAAGACGAATTCATGTGAGACACAATAAAGCAGATTTGAGAAGGAAAGATTAAAAATGTGGTATTTGAAAATGGGTTACTTAAATGACAAGGTCAGATATATGTCCCTAACAACACAAACCTTTGACAAGACATACTATCTGCCTATCATGATCATGCACTCAGAGGACATCCGGGCAAGAAGAAAACAAAAAAAATACTCAATCAGTTGTTCTTTTGGAAAGGAAGCAGCAAAGATGTACATCATTATGTACAAAGCTGCCATACTTGTATAAGATCCAAGGCTAGAAGAACTCTCCGATATGGGAATCTGAAACCTCTACCCATTGGGCAAAGACCCTGGAGCTCAATTTCAATGGATCATATAGTACAACTCCCGAAAGCAGGAAAGGAACAATGCGATGCAATCCTAGTAGTAGTAGATCGGCTCACAAAACAAGCCATCTATATTCCCTGTCACATGACAGACACTGCAAAGGAATTTGCAAGACTATTTCTCAAAAATGTATTCTCAAAACATGGGCTACCAGCGGATATTGTCTCTGATTGGGGAAGCTTGTTCATCTCCCAGTTTTGGAAGGAATTGTGTAAGATACTTGGTATCGAGTCTCATCTCTCAATGGCATATCACCCTCAAACAGATGGGCAGACAGAGAGAACTAATCAAAGCCTCAAAGGATACCTAAGAATCTATACGTCTTATGACCAAGATAACTGGGATGCCTTATTACCTATTGCAGAATTTGTATACAACAACACGCCCCATTCAACTACAGGATTAACACCCTTCTTCACGAATAAAGGATACCATCTGAAACTTTCAATCAACCTTTCAAAGGTGAACAACTCAGAAGCAAACCAGTATGCTACTGAGTTAAAAGAAATACACAAATATTTAAAACAACAAATATACGAAGCAAACAAGGCAGCAGTGAATCAGTTCAATTGCCACCATGCAGGAAATCCTGATTGGAAAAGGGCAACCAAGTCTGGTTGGATATGGGTAACATCTGAACAAGAAGGCCTACCAAAAAATTGGATCACAAGTGGGCAGGACCCTACACGATACTCGATAAAATAGGATCTCATGCCTATCGACTTGAGTTATCAGGGGACCTACAATGAATCCATAATGTATTCCATGTCGATAGACTAAAACCCCATCACCCGGATCCTTTCCAGCAAGTCGTATTGCCACCCCCACCAATCTTCATTAAAGGGGAACCAGAATATGAAGTCGAGTCAATAAAAGACAGTCATCCAATGGGAGAAACAGACAGAGGAATCCAGTATTTGATCAAATGGAAAGGGTATGACGAGGAGTCCTGGATTCCCTGGAAAGGTATGGTAGGAAGTATTGATTTGATTCGTGAGTGGGAGAAAGCACATCCGAGGAAATGAAAGTTACCTCTCGAGCTCCTCAAAGAACTTGAAAGCCTAGCCCTGCAAGACAAGGAGGAAAGGGAGTTGAGACAGGCAGCTGAAGCTGTCATTTAATCAGGAGAAACAACTCTCGAAATCAAAACCTCAACCTTAAAGGGGGGGTAAAAGCAATACTTCAAGTTTTCATTTCCAATTTCTCAACATGTTTCTCTTTATTATTATCAAAAACCATAACAAATTCACAATTCTATTTCAGGGAAATAAAGCATACAGTGGGCATAGATTGGGATATACAGGTACAGAAGGCTGGAACGGAGGGACTAGTCAAAGGATGACTTGCTTAATTTATCATGTTCGGCTCGAACATTGAAAGGGATTCCAAATACTTCCTCCAGTTCCTGGGCATATAAATCTTCAACATGCTTGATCTCCATCTGCTCCCATATATCCTGCAAGGACAGAGCCATATGGAGGCTGGGATCTGCCAATTCATCTTCATTCTTCTTGACCAATGAATAGGTCAAAGGATCCTCCCCGGTGCAAACAAAGTAGGCATTAGGGTGACCAGACAAAAAGATCACTACAGGAGATGTATTGCAAGTCTCAACGAGAGTACTGGGAAGGGAAGTGGTATCAAGAGAAGGAATGAAATTGGATAGGGAATTGGGAGTGGAGTCACTCTTCATCTTGAAAGGAAAGGATTCAGATGAAGGACCACCCCATATGTCCATAGGGGCAATGGTGCTAGTAGTTACTGGTTCCAAGGGCAGATCTCCAATATTCAAGAGACAACAAAGCTCCTTGTAAATGCCGTGAAATTGAGATAATTCAACTCCACACCCCTGGGCCAAAGCTTCAGCAGCCAGTTGGAGGTTGTGGGACTTGACGAGAGAGTCTTGCAACTCCTTAATAACCTGATCTTGCTCCTTAATGGTCACTTCAGCAGTTTCATGAAGATATCTGGCTTCCTGGGCATCTCGCTAGGAAGGATCAGTGAGCCATGGAAACCCTACAATGAGTCGAAAAGACATACAGACAACTTGAGCATCTTATCAGCAAATTCCTGCGTAGTTCAACTCAAGAGTTCTCACAACTCGTGGATCTCATTGGATTGACCCTCGACAACCCTCTGCAGTCACCCAAACTCACAACGAGCTTGGTTCACAAGGATGTCCTGATCAGATACGACTTGAGAAATACTCTCAGCAGCATCAGTGAGATGATCTAGGAATGAAGCAGAGTCAAAGGGAGAAGGGGAAGACATGACAAGGGAGGATCTCGAAATGAGGATAGGGAAAGAGTCTCGAAAAAGTGTCCTTTTATTGAGACAAGGATGCCTGATACGAACCTAATAAGGAACAAAATGTGCAGCCACATGCATATGCCTCATGGAAGCTTCTGAATACTTTGATTCTCAGGAGATATCTTATTTCGAACCCAGGGCAACTTCTTATTTCACACAAAGGAGGGGCCAAAAAAGAAAAAGACTTAATTTAGGAAAGGAAACTACAAAAAATTCAGAATGGGAATCTATCTAGATACAAGAGATTATACGAGTCCAAAGTTCTAGGAAGTACGAGAGGAAGGCTTGGAAGGCAAGGCAGCAGCAAACTGCCCTCAGACTGACTCGAAAAGCTGCTGAAGTTGGGCAAGTTCTTCATCTCGCGACTTCGACTCTTCTGCTGTGACTGGACGGGCCTCCTCACTTGCAGCCAACTTCTTCCTTAACTCCTGTATCTCACCATCTTGAACTTCCACTGCTCCCCTTAGTTGTTGGACCTCCTATAAGATACCCTATCAAAACACTAAAACAGTCAAAAGAGAAGAAGGAAACTTACAGTCGACTGAATGTCACCCGTGAAATGTCGAACAAAGGATTTGAGTCAAGTCAGCTCTTCATCCTTATCCTTCAACTGCGCATCACGCGAGACCACTTGTTCCTGCAGATGGAGATTCTCGGTCTCCAGATGATCCGACTTCTGCAACAAAGCTTGATATTCCTGATATGCTCAGAGGAGTTCATCTTGCTGAGCATCCACAATATTGGTGGAAGGCAAGTTGATCATCGAGAGGGACTTGACAAACTGGGTTAACCTGCTATTTGAGAACGGGGTGGGAGGTTCAGAAAAAGGATGTTTCTATAAAGGGAACATCAAAACAATTAGCGACACAATGAACAACCGGAAATAAAGAAGCTACTCACCAGTTGCTCCTCGAGTTCATTAAAAATGCCTTGAATTATCCCATCTGCTAATGCCCAGAGATCCTGCTCTAACATCTTCTTACCAGGACCAGACAATAATTCAGCAATCTGCGTAACAACGCATTTGATTGCAGTTTGAATCACTAAAAATAGAGTTAATTAGGATGACCATATGAGTAAAAACAACATTCAAAGAAAAAAGAGAAAACTTACTCTCATCTCGAGACAGAATAGAACTGTCAGATGGAACCGGTTTGATGAGAGGTTCAAAAAACCAAATCTTCAAGCCGGAAACCTCACTATAAGACCACCTATTGTTGACTTGCCAAATGACTGCAGGCTTCGTCGGAACTGGAGCAGGTGCTGCGGGAATAGGAATGGAGGCGAGAGAGACATCCTCTGGGTAGTCTAGATCCATGGAATCCATGGCATCGGGAACCTCCATTTCAACATCAATATCTACGGTGTCATGAATGACCTCCTTCCCCTTGCGAGACAGAGCCAGAACAACTGGCTTGCGACTCAGTTCCCCTAAACGCACCCTCTCCTGCCGAAGGAGCTGACTCTTTTGGAAGGCGTTCAAAGAGACAACTGGAAGGATGATGAGTACTTATCCTATCACAGACTCACCAGACTTACCTGCTTTCCTTTTGCCCTCCTGAGCCCTTGGTTTCTCTGAAGCCAATCCCAGCTCCTCTGGATGTTCGCAATAATAAGGGTAATTGCATAACCCAGTTGTTAGGGCAGCCCATTCCTCATCCCGAATGATAAATTTGCCACGACTTGACACAAAGCGATAGGCAATGACGAGGGGAAGCTTTGCAAGGATATGGAACTGCAGGAGTCAGAAGATGCTTTTGAACAAACAAAATTTCTTGCTCGTCAGGTAGTTCATCTTGCAAGTGGCACAGGAGAGCGAATCTGATTGAAGGAAGCAGGAGGATTGGAGATTATGTGAAGCACAATACTCGCAAGAGGGGTAAAGTGTGAATATCTTATGCCACTCATTATCAGGCACCTGTTCCAAAACTTCTGGACTCAAATTGGTGAGATATGCGTCGTCATAGATGGATTGAACATTGGAAGGAAGGGAAGAAGGGGTACTGGCAGAGACTGGGACCGAGGGATATGCGAGGAGCAAACTACACTTGAATGCCATGCGCCGCATCTTCTTGGCTGCAGAAGGAACAGAAGGGAGGGCATTGGAAAGAGGAATGGCCGACATTGGTTGAACAGCTGGGGGAAATTTGAAAATAATTTGAGGCCTCGAACCTCCCGGATTACTGGAGGAGGCAGCAGGCTGGTTGGGGGATGATTGCGAAGCAGACATAGTGGTCGAAGGAAGAGGGGAAAATGACTCAAAAACCCAGAGTGCCAGCTTTATAAGGCCTTCAGACTTAGAGTTTTCAATCGAAATCTGGCAGCCGGCACATTGAAACTCAATCTGATGGTGCGGCAGTCACAACACCATGTCGCATCAAAAGCTACACATCCTTTCGAGGGCTCAAGGCCCTTGGGGGGGGGTAATGTTATGCCCTACACTATTTTTTCCGCTCTTTCCAACCAGTGCACTCACCCCACGACTCGATAATAGTCTTACCAATCAATTCAGCTCTCCAAATCTGACATGCATTTTGTGAGGCGAACTAACCAGTTGCTCATTCCAAACTTCTATTCACAAGACCACATGTCTTCCCACAGAGTATAAAAGCCTTGTACCTACATCTCTCATGCTAATGCTGTTATTACCTGAACTATCTTGATCTGTGTTGTTTCTGTTCTCTTGTTCACTAGTCTATAATATTATTCTGCTTAACACCGAGTCGAGCAAACCCCATTGACACCGAGTCACTGGCATATCCACTTCTCACTTGTCAAACTGATCGACAAGACTATTTGACTGCTGTAGCCTTTCGAATATTCCGTCTCATAGGGTAAACAGACACCGAGTCACGAACCTCCCGAGTCAACCCTCATTAATACCATCTTAACCAGTTCTTTCGATATACTATTTCTAGTTGCACTGAGCTACTAGATTTATTATTCAACACTTGAGGATCATTCCTCCACATCCAATACCAAAACCATACAGGACTCATTCACCTGTTGTACGTAGCGACTCCCCATTGCATATTCTGTCTTGGCTGTGGTATAATAAAATACTTTCTATTCCTTGAACCTGCTACAAGCTTCTAACAACAAAGGTAGTAAAGGTCCTAACACTGCCCAGGAACACCCCCTGCATCCTAGGGAGCTTCAAGATCCCTGAGTTCCCTGGGATCTCTGAGGCCAGTTGAAATGGCTTTGAGATGGCCTCAGGATGCCTGAGGTTGCCTAGGATTTAGGGGGTGTCCCCTGGCCAGCCTAGGTAGCCTGGGCTTTAGGGTTTTTCCTGATGTCAGACCCTAGCTGAAGGTGTAACCATGGAGGGTGACAGAAGCAAGTAGAACCTTTCAGTTTATTGGAGTATGGGGATGTTTACAGAATTTTTTAGCCATAAATGATGATTCCCTTGACTAGTCAAATGGTGATCAGCACTGGGAATTGCAGAAAGGAGATCAACATGAGAAAACCTTCAAGCAGAGCAAATGGGTTTGGGTTTCGACTGGTAGCGCAACTTGCAAAGGTTCCATTGCTGAGAAGAGGAAATGTTCAGGTGATCTGAAGTGCTCTACTTGTGAACTACTAGTACAACCCCAAACCAAGACTCTTAAGTACAAGGACCTGTATGGACAATACCTCATTGTCCTGGAATACTGTAACATATTTCATGCATGTGCAGTATCATACATATTGGATAATAACTCCCACTTCTTTGATGGAGGCTTGGAGCTATGGTTTTGCATGTTTCATAGATGTTCTGCAACATCATCTTAGTTTCCAGAAAGTGTATCTCAGGAACCACACAATACATGCTCCTGTTTACATCATTCTTGATAGTATCACTGCTTTACCCAGCTCAATGCATGTCAAGTCTCTCAGAGATATGGAACTCTTTAAGAATGGTGCTCAAGTTGTAACTGCACACTGTGCAGATGGGTTACCATATGCTTGGAGTCCAGGGAAAAATAAATGTATTCACCCTAGCTGGAAGAGATAATATAGCCTCATTTACACCCCCAACCAAGATTACACCAGTTTTACTGCCAGATGCCCCAGTGAAGACAAAAAATATGAAAATGGATATAGACCAGGAGTCATCTCCAACTCTATCTCATCTTTAATCTCTACATTTGAATGCTACACATACAAGCAAGTATAATGGCTCTGGTCTAGCCCCAGAGAAGCATTTGCTAGAGAAGGATTCAGATGGCAAATCCAACTTAATTTCCATTCTAAAGCATCAGAGAAAGAGGACAGATCAGATAAATGATGATGTTGAAGAAATTCTAGAAGCAGCAGGCATTTCCAATAGTCATGAATTCAAGGGACAGAATAAAATCAACAAAAAGGTGTAGGAAAGGGTAAAGGCAAACAGCCTCATAGTAAGTAGTTTATAAAACAGAAATTTTATCTTTGTTTTCCTTTTTTTTTCCTTCTACTCAGATTTGTAGGAACTTGGATGAAGGCTCGCTGTCACCTATGGACTTTATTTACATTCAGAATTATGTATTTATTTGCAGTTTTAATTATTTGTACTGCTCATGTGCTTTTGGCACACTTGTATGTAAATAGCCTCAAAACAGTGAATTGATGTGAATATATTAAAGTATATGTTTGAATAGACCCCAGAATTTACAGTACTCATTGAGCCTTTAGTTCTGTGCATTCCAGTCCAGGTGATTAAACTTGAGACCATGGATTGAACAGCAGTTTCAGCAGCAGGAAGCATTTAACTCACTTAGGGCACTTGTAAAATGTTATTATTCAACAATATACTCAACTACTAAGGAAGTTTTAATAGTGAGTCAAATACACTCAATGTGCCAGAATGAAGTTTTAATGAGAAGTCCATTTTGCCACAACTTGGCAAGTTAAGCTGTCAAGCATGGGAAAAAAAGTTACTTGCATATAACTTTCAAGTAACTTGATTAAATTTAAAAAGTTACTTGAAAAGTTACTTTGCGCACACTCAAATTGCATTTGGTCCTGCATGTTCATGCTACACATTTGGTTGTAAATGTTCTGAAGTGACATTCACCCACTTCAAAGCTGTCATTTTATGACCTCTCAGTGAGTTCAGAATGGATCCTTGGTCCAGTTTATTGGTGTAACAGCTCCCCATCCTATGATTAGTACCATCCCATAGTCAATCATGACTTGATATACTGTATATAAGACCATCCTGGCCATTTCTCACCCTAATCTTACTATCTTACCATCACTTGTATAGCCTGTACCTACGGACAATATTAAAACCTGTCTATGTTAGGTCTTGGGCAGTGGACACAAGATACCAGTCTCCTGTAAGCAGGTTGATGATATATGGCATTGATGATGGATAGTGTGTTAGTAAGATACCCACTTTACATTTGGACTGATTAAGGATTGATACTTGTCTCTGATGAGTGTCCCAAATGGCAAAAACAAGGTGATCTTTTCATGGGAAGGTCAAACTTGATCCAGCCCAACAGTCAGCTAGTAAGGGCCATGCTACCTTTGCAGAAGCATTCATTTGGGTAGGCTGATACAATACATTCTTGCTTTGATAATATGTAGCATCAGAAAAAACACCTTTTTCCCAGGCAAATATAGGAAGTCTGAGGACACACAGGAAATTGTCAAAATTCTAGGAACCCTCAGGCACTCTAGGCTGCTTAGGTTGTTTAGGCTTCCCAGGTTTTGGACCAATTCCTGAGGATCCCAGAAGCAGTAATGTTGTAAATGCTACAAATCATTCAAAATCACATTGCAAATACATAGTTATGGATTATTTTTATGTAAATACACAATCAGAACATTTATTTAGTTGAAATTATGCAGAGGGTCGCACTTTTTTATAAATCACATGATGAGCTCACTGTGAACTGTCTACAATCAAAAAAATTTTCCCATGGTCAAAACAGGCACAATGATATTATATCCTATTGTATATATACCATGTACATATGTATAGGCTTTGTACTACACAGATATACTGTACTCAAGCATGTTAAGTTTACATTAGTATAATAGACTGTACTTAAAGTATTATAACTGAAGTAATAGATGATAATGTACCATTTCAAGTATATAATAAAATACAATACTACAGTATATAAGAAGCAGTACAAGAGTAAGATATATAGTACAATATAGAGTAGAATAAGTAGAAGAACAAATGAAGTATA